>CAKNXH010058887.1:143845-173874 GCA_932178445.1 Andricus quercusramuli
CAGTAATAAATCGTAACAAAATCTTTTGACCCCTCCATCCCCCTTAAACTGTTACGTAATTTCAGTACGGTCCCAAATAAAATAGTTTGATGAATGAATCAATGAATTTTTTAAGTGTTGAAAATTATATCATTTTTGAACAATTTAAACTTAAAAACAGTACAATTTAGTGATTATAAGTTGTTTCTTGAAAATCTTAAATGAAAAATGTCATTTACAAATGAAAAATTAAAAAAAATGAAACAATGAAAACTTTAAAATAATGAATATATTAATTGAAATGTTTTTGAAAATTAATAAAAGATTTTGAAGTTTCAATCGGATGCATACATTAAATTAACTACGTAAGGCATTCAAATTGAAATCGTTCAATTTTTAACGTAAAAATCTATAAATTATTCAAT
Organism: Andricus quercusramuli; assembly: GCA_932178445.1. Lineage (NCBI taxonomy): Eukaryota > Metazoa > Arthropoda > Insecta > Hymenoptera > Cynipidae > Andricus > Andricus quercusramuli. Next base: position 144,250 of record CAKNXH010058887.1, read on the forward strand.
TATAAACAGATTCAGAATCGTCTTATAAAATCAATTTTATTATAATTCTATTGTTAAGAGTCGTACTACAGTTCAATTTTAAAAATAAATACTTAATTTATATTTACAGTTTATCAACTTAACATTTTTCTTGTTTTCTTTTTTTTTGTCGAAGTTAACCCGTACCACCGAGCCTCTGAAATTAACATGGGGTTTTAAATGGGAAAAGCTTGATTTAGAAAAAAATGGGGAAAAGAGCTACTTGTTATAAAATTTTTGTGAATTGTTATTATGCTTGGAAAGTGACCCCAAAAAATGCAAAATAGCAGTTCTCTATTAAATTTATACTAAAAACGGTGTCCTTCGGATTTTCTTTACAAGAATTATTTTTAATTAATAAGGGACGAGTTTCCAAGTATTTTGTAAATAAGTTTTTATTATTCAAACAATAATTATTTGTTCATTCAAATCCGGCAAAATATGCCGGATATGTCAATAGAGAGAAAATCTACAGTTTATTATTATTAAAGTAGGGTTATTGTTACATTGTTAGATTAGGATTATTGTCCTATTGGAAAATAATTGTCCAGAAACTTTTGCACGACATTATATATAAGAGAAAATAAATTTTTATACTCCCACATGTGCGTGAGTTATTATTTGCTTTATGTAATATTTCAATTTCAGTCAACGCTTACCGACGATGTTTACACATAAATCTGTCTTGGGTCATAGTTTAGGACGCACGCGATTTATTTTTACCCTGTCCGAGTCGAATTGAGATAGTGATAAGAAATGAAATATTCAATTAAAACTAAACTGATGTTCTGTTCCCAAGATATTGAGTGTCTGAAAAAAGGGGGAAAATTTTGATAAAAAAAAATCATTTAGTTCCGAGAAAATGAGGTTTTAGGGTGGTTAGAATTGCATGGGTTATGAAAAGCGTGTTAGTATCATGGCAAAAATGGTAATTTTCATTTTTTGATGGTGACAAGTCTACACTCAGAAAACGATTTGGTTGAATCAACAATATTTTTGTTCGTTCAACCATAGGATTTAGTTATTATATGTTCAACAAAATATTTGGTTGACCCAACTCAATTTTTTGGTGGTTTCAACAAAATCTTTTGGTAGTTGGAGTATTTGGTTGATTCAATGAAAAAAAAAATGGTTAGGTCAATCAAATATTTTATTGAATCGGCAAAAATTTGTTTAATTTAACCAAATTTTCATGTATATCCAACAAAACAGTTTGTTTGGTTCAAGAAAAGTTTTTTCCTTCGTATACGAAGGAAAAAAGTTGTATCGAAAAAAGTTATTCAGTTCCGAGAAAAACAATTTTCAGTGAGAAGGTGTCACAGTGTGACAGACGATTTTTCGCTTTTAAGTAATGATAAAAAATAAAATTTATATTTGTTGTTGTTGAACCATGAAGATATTAAAATATATGCCTTTCGTGAATATGATGAAAAATAGTTTGATTACAAAAGACTTTATTTTTAATGGATATGAAAATGTAACTTTAAGGTATGGCTACCACCAAAATTCAATTCCAAACACATCCTTTTCACATGATGTGTATTTGCATTTTTGAAAATTTTCTAGCAAAAAAAAAACACATTTTCGAAGAATTGTCAGTTACCTCCTTTTACCTATCCACCCTTTACTAACTTATTACTTATTAAGCTTGACAAATATAATTGAAAGAGTCCATTTTCTTCTGTTGCTAGTAAGAAATCTCCTTCAATAAGGAAGTACATTTATTTGATACATATGTGAAAGTAAATAGGGTACGTGGCTCGAAAATACATCATTTTTTAACATTGAAAATAGCTAATGCTGAATGTTGCTGCGTGTTATCAAACATATAGGACATGGTGCTATATAGTGTAATGAGGTAAAAATCTGAATTTTCAGAATTTAAAAAAAGATTCTCTATGAATACGAAAATTATGGTAATTATTTTTATGTACAGTTTTTGGTAGATATTAAATGCAAATAAAAAATTAAGATTTGGTTTATTTTTATTAAAATAAAAAAATATTTTAATTTATGTATAAAATGTCTTCAGTTTGCACTGGATAAGATAGCTGTAATTTTCTAGGACGTCAAAAAAATGGCTTATAATTTACAGCTGTTAAAAGTAATAAACGAATAAATTCGAAAATTATTAACAAATGTCTTGATTAACAAATTATTAAATAAAAGAAAAAATAATTTGTATTAACAATAAACTGAATCTTAACAAATTTTATTTTTGCTCATTTACGAAAAATTCGAACTTTGTTAAACAAAGATTAGACTGTTTTAATTTTAATAGCATTTAATACCAAACTAAATATATAACTAATAAAACAAATACATTCCATAAAAAAATTACCACATTTTCGTATCCATAGCGACATTTTTTTAATTGAAAAAATGTTTAATGTTGACCTCATTGCGACGCCATAGGACCATGGTAACAAGATAGAACATTTTTTCAGCAGAATTATTTTATTTCATCATCAGTGTAATATTCTGATACAATATATTACCATTCAACATTTAAAAATCCGACATAAGTGATTTTGTTTATAAGGGAAAACAAATAATAATTGCGTTGAGTGACAATCTCCTGTGTCAAGATACCATTTTTGAGATGAAAATAAATGATTCCGCAGAAAAGAAAAGTTTTCTATGCTCAAAAATGTGAAATAAGTTGATTTCTTTATAACGATGACAGTTGATCTAGTTTAGTTCTAGGTCATGATTAATTATTACTTTTACATAATTTAGCGTCAAAATCAGAATAAATAATGCATGCACTGAAAATGGATGCAGCAGATGCCAGTTTCAGCCATTAATTTCTTTATGACAATTAACCCTTAAACTGCACACCTCAAAATAATTACATTAGCTGCACCGTGGGTGTTTGACACCCAGATATTTGAACTTGTATAACTGAGCCAGATTTCAATATTTTATCACTAAATTTGGATGGGATGTAGAATTATACGTCTTTTTGTAAATTTCGTTGGTTTTATAACGATATAATTTTTTTCAAAAAAGGTATTTATTTTGCGAAATGAAAATTCAATTTTTGACTAAAAACAAACCGTGTATTTTCCATGCTAAAATCAATTGATTGATACATAAAAGTCTAATATTACATATAAGTAAGGAAGAGCGAGTACTAAAATGTACTGTACTCACTAATACACTCACGAACAACCGCCGGATGTCGGCACATATCCCATTATATCGAATTTAATATAGAATATTAGAGGCCAAAGTTGGCTCTGGGTGTTTGACACCCACGGTGCAGTTTAAGGGTTAAAGAAATAAACTCAATCTATAATGCAAATTTTAATTTATTTAGAAATATCAATAATTAAATAAACCTCAGCAGGTAGCGCATTAATACAAAAAATATTTTTTTGGTATTTTCTACTTAAATAACAAATGACGATACGACATCTGGTGGCAGAATCAGAACTAGAAAGAGTAGGCACGATTTTAAAGAGCATTTTGATTTGTGCATCAAAGTGTTTTTACGATTTTTGTTGTGGAGTTTGAAGTATTTATTGCAAACTAAAAATAAGTCTTTATCGAAAACAAAGTGTTTCAGGCGTAATTTACATAATATACAGTGAAAAACACATTTTTTGCCAGAAATGTTTTTGTAAAAAATGATTTTGACAAAAATATGTTTTTTCACTGTATAAGATGGAAATTCTATCTAAAACCCTTTATTTTGGATGAGAATTTATTTTTAGTATTCAATCATTGTTTTAAACTTAACAAAACGATCGTAAAAACACTTTTATGCAGAAATTGAAATGCATCTTCAAAACTCTTTCTAGTTCCAGTTTTGGGTACCAGATGGCGAAATGGTCGACCACCATAACCAATAATTGAATAATCAAAGCACCGATTAAAAAAATTAATACTGTTCCCAGAACTTTTATTTGAAAAAATGACATGCGTATCACCGTAAGTGCCAAGCGCTGCAAGCTTGCTTTTTGGACTTATCCAGCTTGCTTATAGATACATAATTTTTTTTAAGTTACTTCGATTATCAAATTAAAATGATCATCAAAGATGAGAACAGACGGAAAACTTATGAGTAAATTGTTCATAATTAACCATAAAGCTCTTCAAATAGTTAAGTCTAATCTTTTCAAAAAGTACACCTATATAAATAAAAAAAGCATAACAGAGAAAGGAGAATGACTTTAATTTTAATGAAAAATATACAAAAAAATTCGACCATCATGTATTTTTCAATATAAGATCGATATCATGGACAGTATAAAATTGTACGGCATACCTATAAAAGTATTTTTTTGTCTTTACAGAAAAAATGTTACTGCCAACATATTGGAGGATAAAAACGATATCCCTAAAATAGAAACAAAATAAGCTTTCGACTATTAATAGGAGACTAATACAGATTGCATCCAGCATTTACTTCTTCTACATTCTTTTAATTTTAATCACTAAATATATCTATAGAAACTTTATCCACTTTTGTCGTATTCGTAAAAATAATCCATTGATTCACTCGTGACAATCAACGGAAGCTTCGAGTCTTCTTCACTGGGTTCGTACTGTAAAAAAAGATCGAGTGATACGCATATTTTTAAAACAACCCCAATCTTGCGAACTCGGACAGTTCTTGCAGCCACTTCAAACAAATCCGGTTTGATATCTCTGCACTCGCTGACATCCAGAAATTTCAGCTGAGATGCCATTTCAATTATCCTTGCAATGTACTTCATTTCCAACTTCTTGCAGCCCTTTGCGTCTAAATGGTGCAAATTGCCCATTTTTTCAAGACCTTTTCCTGAAATGTTCCGTAAATTCTCCACGTTGAGACGTTGAAGGTTTGGAAGTTCGGCTATTGCATCGATTCCCACGTCACTAACTTTTTTACAATCTGGAAAAGTGCATTAGTTTGTTATGGGTTGTTCAAAACACTTAAAATTTGTTTCAGCTCAAATTCAGCGCAGTGATTTAAAAATAAGGTTAGGGTATGTTCATTATTTACGTAAGCATAAAATAAGCAAACAAATAAACGTGAGGGAGATAAAAACTTACGATCATATAATCAATGAGAATATGAGAAAGATGACAACGAGGATGCACACAAGAAACTCAAATTTTTGAATTTTTGAAAAAATTATTTATTCCTTACAATTGCTTTGATTTTATTAAAGAATAAGCCCGAAATTCTACAAAATAAAAGATTATTGTTTTGAGGTTTTTATTGGCTTCAAAACATACACGTTTGTAGTTTCAATACAATTAAACCTCCGAAATGAACCCTAAAAAATTTTTGTTAGGGAAATATAAATGTGACATTTTACCTGCGATAGTAAATAAAAAATAATTCATGACTGTAATTCAACCGGAAAATGTACAAGAAAGTAAAATATTATAAGTAGTGAAGGCGGGAACCAGAACAATTTGAAATGTTAGGGAAATGTCCTAAAAATCAGTTTTTTTTTTAACATCTCGTTTCGGATGCTACGTACTATTCACTTCGTAGATAAAAAATAGGAAAAACATTCTACACGAAACTAAGAAAAAAAATGTTCTAGCTACAATAGGTTGAGAAATATGGCTTTTGATCAAGTTGGCCCTTTTTTCGATTTTCTGTCAAAATGTCGTACTTTTCAATTTTTCTACCATTTTTTATATTTCTTCACACCTCATATAAAAATTGTCTATAGATGAATGGAAGCCGATTCAATTCTCTCTGTAAATTAAAAAAATGTTCTAGCCCGAACAGGTACGAAGTTATGACCTTCAGATTTTGACCCTCTTCCCCCGATTTCTCTATAAGTGCAGTTTTTCATGAATAGATCAGGACTTGGCGCTACAGGCATCACTTATGTTAGCTTTGAACAGCGTATTATTATCAATGCTCGAGGATTCGGACATCAAAAGCAGATTACTGCGATGTGAAATCCTTTTGGATTTTATAGAAATTGGCTTGCTTTGCAGGTAATTTTTACATACTTAAAAAATATTCGTTGAATATCAGATTCTGCCCTCTTGGATATTGTCAGGCAAAATCATCTTTTTAATATCAATGTACACTCTATTACAACATCTAGATTTCTTTCCCATAGTTAAATCGTTAAGATATTAACTAGTAATAACTAGATTGTCTTCTTTAATATATATTTTTCTTCGTGTATATTCTGAAGTTTGTCAACATTGTTAAGTAATGCATTGCATGCATTTCCTTCAAATGAAAACTGAACACCATTTGTGTAACTTCTTGCAACGTGACATTTCTGCGCCCATTGTAAAGCAATATCAGGATACAGTTTATGCATGTAACTGTAGAGCGTATTAACGCAGCCCAACAAAAGATGCAGTTCTGGCGGAGGAATTACATTAAAAATTAATTGATCTTCATCTGAACAAAAAAAAGGTGGATTGACTCATTTTTGAAATATTACATCATTTTTTCACTCTTGCGTGATTATACCAATCATTATAATTAGAAAGACACATGAACTTAAATTAGGTTTCGTGACACCACACCAAATACACGGGCAATAACTTGCGTTATTCGTCAAACCAGTAATTATTATTTCACGATTTTCTACATTCTGTTTACATTATTGTTACGTATTTTTCGTTTTCTACTGTTAAAAGTATTTTAAATTGTTATAAATATGTCAAATAATAATTTTAATGTTATTCAAATGATAGATAATTATTTTCTTATTTGCTTATTATATTCATATAAGAAACAGATAATGATACTCGTAAAACGATATTTTTTTATTGAAATGCTATTTTTAATAAATTGGCCACGTGAACTGATTTTAAAAAGTAGACCAGAATATTCCTAGTACATCGGAAAATCACAATAAACATGAATTTTAAGGCAACAAACTATTTTCATTTAAACTTCCTTCTGGTGAACCGTGACTTGGGACCTATTAGGTTTAGAATATTTTTGTTTAATTTACAGGGAATTGAGTTGGGTTCCATTCATCTGTAGACAATTATGTGAGGTGTACAGAAATATGAAATTTTTTAGAAAAACTGAAGGGGAATCTTTGTCAAGTTATATATGCTAATCTATTATTGGGATCTGAAGTTTTGCGTGCACTAGTGCCGCGAGCTCGCGAAACCAGGTAGCATTTTAAGATGCATTTTAATTTGGTCTTAAGAACAATTTTACCATGGTTTTTACTAGTTTAAAACAATTAGTGAATACAAAAAATGAAGATTTATCGGAACCTAAGTGTTGCATATGTTATTTTCATCGTATTCAGTGAAAAAAACAAAAAAAAAAACACATTTCCCGTTAAAACTGTTTTTGCCAAGAAAACAATTATTTTACTATGCCATATAAGATTCAACACGCTATAAGCAATAATGAACTTTAATTAATGCATATTACTGAGAGTGTTAAATAATTTTTGAGTGTTTTGAATGATCTTTGCGACATTTTCCATCTTCTAAGCGAAAGAAAACTGAGAAAAACTGCTTTTAGATTGTAAATCGGGATATAAAAGTAATTGGGAGAAGGACAAAGCCAACAAAATTCAATTATTCAAAGTGCCAAATGATCCAAATGTTGTTAAAGAATGGCAGATAGCTATTTTGAGGGATGATATCAAACTTAAACCTGGTGATGCAGTTTCTTCTTTGCACTTCAACCCAGAAGATATCATCAGAGAAAAGGTTTTTAGGGGACTCGATGGAAGTGTTGTGGCAACGGTAAGTGTTACATATAAAGTGTATAGGTGTATCTTCTGATTTGTAAAGTTTTTCTCTTTTTAAAAATACTATTTTATTGTTAATATTAACTGTGAATGATGGGCATTATTTAATATCATCTAAAACAACGTCTTTGTACTTTAGGTTATAAAAAAATGATATCTTAATATATTTTCAGGGTGACCGCTGGACCGGGAAACCGGGGAATGACCCGGACATTTTATGAGTCCGGGAAAACCCGGGAAATGACAGTAAATTTATTTTTTGACCGGGAATTTTACAAACATTTAGAAAAAAAATCGGTGGTAGTTTGACTTCAACAGTTTTTTAAATTCTTAGTTGAATTGTTATCTGTTTCAATTATGATATCATTCAGTTTACAATGCGCAATTAAAAAAGGTTTCACTTAAAAATTTTCTATTTTAGATTTTAATTTTTAAGTGTACATTTTTCATTAAAAGAATTTAAAAATGCAGTTTTAAAGACTTGAAAATTTTTAAATTAGAAGCATTTCAAATCGAAAATTTGGGATAAAAAACCTTTTTAGTTGATCAATTGTGAATATAAATTATAATGATTTTTAACATTGATATGTGCATTACGGATTAACAAGTGAATAATACTTAATTTTACAAGACGATTCGAAATCAGTTCAAAATTGAATAATTTCCAGATTTTAACGTTAAAGTTTAAATTGTTTGAATTCGAAAGTCTTAGTAGTTAAACAAATGCATGACTGAAATTTCATAGTTTATTCAAAATTTGAAAATAACTTCAAAACAACATATTCATACTTAAAGACTTTTATTAAATTTGAAAATATAGTTTTAGTATAAAATTGAAATTTTGTAATAAGGAAAAATAACAATTGCTTAATATTTAGAATTTTTTGACTTTTCATTTAAACTCAGTAATTGTAGATCAATTATTCAGAATTAAAAAAAAAAAAAAAAAAAAAAACTTTGAACGTTACAATTTTAATTGTTCTATTTCAAAAAATTTAATTTGCAAGTAAGATTGTTGAATTTTGATGTGTAATAAATATTGAGCACCTATTATTATTCCTAGAAAAAATTAAAGTAATTTGAATTTAGTTTCAATTTTCAATTTAAAATTTGAAATGATTTCAAATAATTTGAACAAAGTGTCTACGTACATCAACAAAATTGGACTATTCGTACCAAAATTGCGGTACAAATAGCCTAATGCCTAATTTAAAACAAAATATAGATTTGGGCAGGTTTCGAGCAAAAAATTTAGAAGATTTTTAAGGATTGTGAAAGGCTTCAAAAGGATAAAAACATTTTCTTAAGATTCCTAGGAAAATTAAAAATTACTTTTTATTTTGAAAAATTAATTTTAAGAGAATATTTAAAAAGAATTAAAAAGATTTCTACAATTGTCAAAAATGAATCTGGAAGATTTTAAGGAAATATTTTTTATAATGCAGGATTTAAACGAAATTTTAGGAAGAATTTTAATCATTTTGAAAGATGTTTAGAAGGTCTGAAAATTCAAAAATTAATTCATAATTTGAAAAAAATGTAAAACAGCGTGTAGATGTTTCAAGATTCCGAAATAAAATTGTTGAGCTTTAAGGATTTTTAAACTATTTAAAATAAAAATATTTTAACTTCTGATTTAAGAAGTGTTCAGTTTATAACAAAAATGTAATCGTTCAATCTGTAATATTTCTAGCTTAAAATTGCTGAAAATGATTTGCAGCTCAGTTTTTATTACTTCAAATGGACACATTTTTAGCTTTAGAGTTAGAATTTTTTACTTTCATTGCGACGACCGTGGAAAATGTTAGCGAACCAGGAAACCCCCGGGAAATGGCCAGGATTTTTTTTCTGTGATTAAAACGGCCACCCTGATTTTCATATTTTCAGGTTCAAACAAATAAACCAAAAATATACATTGTAGACAACCAGGCGGAAAAATTATGTATAATTTATACACAGTGTGAAGTATTATATATAGACTATATACATTTTTTCCGCCTGCGCGAATTTAATTAATTCTAATGAATTCAATTAAAAATTTGCTTTTCGGCATAACTATTTTCATGAAATTTAGCTTAAGATTTAAGACGAAAAGGGAACTTTCATTATACTTGTTTTTAAATTAAACATGAACAAAAGTTATTTCAAGCTAAAAAATAAACGACGTTAAAAATAATTTATAAAATCGAGGAAAATATTTTATTGTTAATAATAACTAGTTTTGGAAAAGAACTCGAGGTGTACTTTTGAAATAAATATTTCACAAAATTTCCTTTGCTTATTTAACAATAGTTTTTAGGGCTGAATGTTTTTCTCTCGCACATTAGGTAAAAGTTGTAACTATTATTTAATCCTAATGCTGTAGGGCTCATTTTATTCCTTAAAAGATTCTCTGCAAATCTCATTGGTATGTTTTTATAGAAAAACTTTTATTTAGGAATTATAAAATCGTTATTTTTGTAAACAATAAGTTTTCGTAAATAAAAGCTTTTAAATGAAAATGTACCAATTAGATTTGCAGAGGATCTTTTAAGGAATAAAATAAGCGCTACATTCGCTACAGCATCAGAATTAACTAAGAATTGCAATGTTGCCTAAAGAGAAAAAGAAAAACATTAAAATCTAAATAGTTGTTGTCAAATAAAGAAAACCCGAAATATTTTTTTCAAAAGTTCACCTCGAGCTTTTTTCCAAAATTAGTTATAATTAACATTAGTATATTGTCCTGGGGTTTATAACTCATTTTTAACAAGTCTCATTTTTTTGAACTTGAAATAACATATGACAAATACTAAGAGGCATATGAAATTTATATATAGTTATAGGTATATAAAATTGATTATTTTCTTTAAAAAAAATTGTTATTAATTTGTTCTTGCGGTGAAAACATATATATGTGTTTAATGCTTAACTTTCACTAAAAACTTATATATATAAAAAAACGTTTCATTCCATAACTTAGGCTTTATTTTATCAATTTTACTTACCCCCTTGATAAGAAGTTCGTTAAAACACATAATGTGTTTCTTAAAATATTGGAAAATCCGAAAGGAATTTAAATAAATAAAGCAAATATTATATTATATATTATAATTAAAACTATTATAAAGTTTAGACTATTTTCTTTTCGGATATTCAAAAATTACACAAATAATTATATGTCTGATTTAATTGTGCATGAATAATAATTTGTTGTAGTTAGTAGGAATGCATGAGGATTTACGTCTAAAAGCAGTGAATTTTACGATTGCCGTAAATTATTTTTAACTCAAAAGATTTAAAAAATCTTAAAGATCTTTTACCCAGAACTATCAGAAAATTATTTTTATTTAACAAACATTTTTTTAACACTTTCGCCTTGCATTATTTGAATTCTAGGCCAACTGCATAGCTGGCACCGCCACACGGCGACCGTCAACTCTCATGACAATATTTTCCACAGGCCTCCACAGAGAAGTGGCATGGGGCTGGTAAATATGTCATGTATAAATTACTAAACATTTAGTTTAAGTTCATTTTTATGTTAAGATAAATTAATTGGAGCGTATAATGTGTTAAAACTTATATAACATACTAAAATCATTGTTTTTTTTGTTGTTGACAAAAACAGTTTTAACATAAAACGCGTTTTTTCACTGAAGTAAGAAGGAGCAGGTCGGAGTGCTCTGGAGTGCACCAGTGCAGGATATCCGAATTCGCTATTAGTTTTTGACAAATATTAACTGTTTTCATTCACCGATTTTAAACTATACAAAACAATAAAAAAATGTTTTTAAGTACAAATGTAAATGCACAGTGAAAATTCTACATGAATTCGTGAGTTTACATTTTAGCCGCATTAAAAAATAGATGGCGTATTTGCAGCGCAGTGGATCCCAATATAGCTATAGAACTTTATTTTCTCTATTTTTTGTCTGTGAAGTGAACACCATGTAATATTCCACGAAATTGGAAATATTCTTTCATTAAAGTGCTATCTAAAGATTTGAGATAATTAAAATTAAAGTTAGCACTTTCTGCACGTAAGGCCTATATTCCAAGGTATCGAAAATGAAACATATTTTACCTTTATAGCGGCTAAACTTTTCATAAGATTTAAAAAAAAACTGAGCAATCATATAGAGGAGTGCTGCTAAATATGTGTAGTAAAAAGTTAAAAAAAACGGTTCGGTAATTGTTATTTAGTTATTGAAGCCAATAATTATGAATCTAACCAATTATGATCTCACGCTCCTGTCGTAGCTCATGTCTCCAAATGAGATGGGTTTTCGATGAAAATACATAGAACTTAATTTGTAGAACAGAAAATTCTCTGTAATCTCAGTACTGTACACTTTCATCCAGAAACGACCCCCATTTCAAGATATGAGATAAGAAAGGAGCATACGGCCCGCACGGTACAATTCACCCCCTATTCCCAGGGTGGATATCTTGAAAAATATGGCCGACAAAGGAAAAGTGAATATGTACTACCATTTTTTATGTATATTTTAGGTACAAATTTTCTGCAAAAGTTCAGTTTTTACCGATACACCCTTTCCAAAATAATCGTCAAAAGCCATTTTTTTTAAATTAGCTTCTATTAACTTCTTATGCCTTAAGAAATATGCATGCCAAATATTAATAATGTATTATTATTATCATTTTTAAAGTTTATAAATGTTAAAAACTGTTGGTCCGCTATATTGAGTTTTTTTACCTTAATTTATTCAAATCATTCAAGTTTTTACTCGATTTTTGGAAATTTGCGAAGAAACTCGATTTTCAAATTACCGAACAGGTTTTTTTAAAACTTTTTACTACACATATTTAGCAACATAATGCAAAATGTTTCATTAAAATTGGTGGATTGTTGCCGGGTTTTGAGATATAAACCTTACTTGACTCTTCTAATAGGACACAAAACACTCAAGTACATATCAACATACTTCTATTCATAGAATATTATAGATATTATCTCGGATATTATATACTACACATAAAAACTTTTCTTCTAAGTACGTGACGCCCTAGGAGAAAAGGGACCTATCTCTGAAAAAATCGATATTCAGGTTTTAATGGTTTTGCATGGTTTATAAATTCCTCTTTCACATGGCGTTATAAGAATTCGTTTACCTGCAAAATTAGCTTTAATATATAATCGCGAAGTTCGCTTCGCTACTAACTGCGAACCAACCATTTTCATTTACCCATCCTGTAAGTTTGGCTCTGCAGAGTTAGGTCTCTTTTCTCCTTTTCTATTTCTTTGTTTAAGATTTTCTTATTTTTTTATTTATCTTTAAAAAATGATGTAATAATAATATTTTTATACTCACCGCTAATGTTCAAGTAAGTCAAATGTTTACAATGCTCTGTCAAATCCAAGATGTACAAATCCGTGACGTAGGAGTTATGTTGAAGGCGTAAAGCTCTCAAATTAACGAGTAATGTCACGTCCGTGAACCATTCAGAGGTATTTGTGAGATCTAGCCACTCCAAATTTTCTAGTTTTGAAATACATTTGGCTTCCTGTATTTTCTTTTTATGTATATTGCACTGCGGTAACCTTAGATCCTTCAAATTTTTTAGATATACAAGTTCCCGTAGAATATCATCTATCCAAATGAAACGGAGAAAAAGTTTTTTCAGATTTTTGAACTCTCTAAGAGCCTAAAAAGAAAGAGCAATACAAAAATCAGATAGGGAAGAAGGTGATTTAGCAGTGTTAGCACACTAAATATAAGGGGCATTATTTCTGAAGTGACCCTATCTAAAAAACCGAAGTTCTCCGATCGGATTCAAATTTCGGCAAAAAGTAGCCCTACTAGACGGCAGTTCACGGAAAAAATTTGAAAATTTTTTAATATCAATAAACAACATTTTTTTTAGTACACTTTCGATAGGATTTTTCATGCCCTGTGAGCATAAGCATTCTGTGAACAAATACATATCGAATGGAGGTTTTTAAGATAGTGAAAAATTGATTTATATCTCTCAAATTTAGAAAAAACATTTGTTTTAAATTGATTTTGCTTCCAAGGTGGCTTAATGATCTAGATGTTTTATAATAAAATTTTATCATTCTGAACTCCTATATTTCCTTGAGCAAAAAATTAATTTGGATACCATATTACACCGAAAAATATAATTTCGTTTAATCTAAAAAAATGATTAAGTACTATTTTTAAATAAATGTACCTTCAATTAATTTTACATTTTTATGATTCATTAGAGATTAGTTCATTAGAGTGGGTCGAAAAAAATTTTTTTTTCGAGTAGCGGATTCTAATAATGGTTTGTGTCGACTGCACATTTTTTTGAAAAAATTAAACATGTGCTTGAAATTTCTTCAGCAGATAATTAATAAGCAAAATTAAAGTAGTACTTTCAATGAACGCAGTAGGAACCTTTCATGTACTTTTATGTACTAATAAGGGACGCAGATAGTAACTCTTGGATATTTTCAGATGCACTTTCGTCTACCTTCACGTATTGGAGATATCATTCCTTACTATTCCTTCGCAAAGGAAACATATCAGTCCTTTTATTGAAACGTTCGCTCTAAAGTATGGATCTTAATTTATAACGTTTGAGCCAGTTTGATTGAATAGTTCGTTTCATTCGGCTTTGGTCTCGTTTTACTGTTTGTTTTTCTTTTTTTAGCAATTTTTAGATTTTGTACACCACGAAATTGGTTTACATTCTGTATTAGCAAAAGAATCGCATGTTCCTTTGATTTAAAAATCAAGACATTTCGAGCAAGAAACATTAAAATGTGTTGAAAAAATGTGCAGTTAATACAATCTAAAAGAATGTTTTCGCACATTTTAAGAAAGTTCTAATTTGAGTAAGAATGTGGTTTTCTAATTTCTAATTATTATGATTATCGGAAATTTTGGAAGTCAACCTTGAAGTCACAAATTTATTTTCCTGGCTTCTACATGATTCCCAAAGTTAGAATTTTTTATTGAATTCCTTACCTTCACAAGATCAGTGTAAGAAATCTTTGTAACGCTCAGATAAAGTTCTTGGATAGATTCCGAGTAAGGCCACAGAGTCCGAATTTTGAAGCTTCTCAAGTCAAGTCTTATAGCTTTCAGTTTTCTTTCCGAGTCAAACATTTGTATGAAATTATTTCCACTACTGCTGTAGCTGTCTATTTCTATATCAGTCAGTTTTCGGAACCCAGATATCAAGGAATAGTACGTGAATGGTTCAAAATTTTCCACATCACACAGGGTGATTGACCGAATATTTGGACACATTTGGTCGATGACGAAAAGCGCATCATCGCGAGAGAAGTTCAAGTGAACATCGATGTGATCTAAGTAGACCCCACATCGGTAAAGTACGTGTTCAAGCTGCTTTGAATTTGCAGAGTACCACCACTTTTCGTTGCAGGTTTCGTTTGAGTTACTTACGCTTAGTTTGCAAAACCTTCTCCACGATTCGAGGCTTTTTATTCGCCAACGTTTACATACTGTGGAAAAGAATGCATTTATTATTAAACTGCAGCTGGTACAATACAATTAAATTCATTTTTCAATTAAATTAAATTAAGATTTTCATATGAGTAATTTTGAAAGGTACATTTCTGTTGTCCAAAAGTATAACCAAGTAAGTCATATTTGTTGCAAAGGCTATTTTCCAGCATTTATGCACGAGAAAATGACCTCTATCAGAAATGTTACTTACTAGGTTATAGTTTTAGACAGCAGATTTTCAGACACACGTATGACATTTTGTATATTGCTCCACCACCACCACCACCGGGAGCAACTGTTATCTATGAAAATGAAACCGGGTTCTAGTCGAACTATGGTAAATCACACCTATGGCCGTTTTATGGATGGGCCACAGGGCACGACGAAATCATAACGACAGGCCGGCATGTTATGGCCTCCCCCTCCATTGACGCACAGCTCTTCCATGGTTCATTCCAATCGTTCCAATTCCAGGATACTTAGGTCGTTCAAAATACATTCATGACAATATAAAATAGCCCGAAAAACATAAAAAATGTTAAGAAATCAATTATATATATATATATTTTTTTTTACACCATTAACCCATATTTCCCTTTCGGGCTAGGCGTGACACTGCCCGATTCGGGTAGTGTTTCTAGGTGGATTATTTATTACTAGTGTTACTAGTGTGGGCTCACCACACCCACGACGGGCCAACAGCACGCAGTATTCCCGAACGGTCACTCATTCAAGTACTAACCGCGCCCAACACTGCTTAACTTCAGTGATCTTACGAGAACTGGTGTATTCAGCGTGGTATCACCGTTCGCTATATCAATCGAAAATATTCCCTCTTCTATAAATTCCTTAATTATTAGTGATTAATTTACAGGCCTCTGACTCACTTCAGAGACAAAAAATAGTATAAATAGTATTTTCGACAAAAAATTCTATTATTTTGTTCAAAATTAAATTATTTTCTTGACAATTCAACAATTTCGTTAAAAAGTCATACTTCTTGGTTGGAAATTCAACTGTTTTGTTGAATATTCGTCTTTTTGACTTGAAAATTCAACAAATTTATTGAAATTTTTTTTTCTTGCCTTACGATTTTTCTAAATTAAAAATTCAACTATTTTGTCTAACAGTTATCTTTTTAGTTTGAAATATCATCTCTTACTGTAGAAATTTCACCTTTTGTAGTAAAAACTGCAACCTTCTGGTTAAAATCTAATCTTTTTTGATAATAAATTAATTTTCTAGATAACAATTTAATAGAAAATTTAATTATTTTGTTGAAAATTCGTTGTTGTTGGATAAATCCAGCTGTTTATAAAAAAGCCCGAAAAACATAAAAAATGTTTAAGAAATCAATCATACAAAGTCCAATATTGCGTATTAGAGAAGATAATGTTTATCATTTGAATTTTGAATTCCTTTTCATTTTAGCATTTGAACCGCTAAGGAAGAAAAGAATATTTTTTTTAAATTTGATTAATGAATTAGAAAATAAATATTTTTTAGGTAAAAACTTCGAGTCTTCCAAATAATAATGATTGAATAATAAAAACCATGCAGATTAAATATGATATCTTTTTTCTCCAGATAGAAAATCGATAGCTTCGAGGCAAATATATTTTTAAAATCAAGACTCATTTTTACCAATTGCCTTGACACTTTTGTTTTTAGAAAGATGTTATAATAATGTAAAAATATTCTACGCTAATTTGAAATATGTGGATTGAAAATTTTAAATTGTACTTATTTTAATTTCTAAGAAGTAAAATTTTATCATATAGGGTTTTAAGTTATATTTTAAAAATGCAAGGAATTTTAAGAAATTTCGTTTCAAAAATTTTGAGAACTCTCAATATTCGAAAATTTGTCATTACGGATTTTCAAATGTTTTTGTTTTCATATTGTAAAATAAACAGTTGCATTTGGAACGAAAAAACTGATTTTGTACCAAAAAAAAGACGATTTTTCACAAAATATATAAATTTTTAACCAAATATAATTTTTCTACTAAATGGTTGAATTTTATAACCGAAAGTACGAAGTTTCCACAAAACAGTGGAATTTCCAACAAATCATTTGAATTTTTAACGAAATGTTTACATTTTCAGGTAAAAAAAAATTTAACAAAAAAAGCAAACGAATTTTGAACTAAAATTATAAATCAACCAAAAAGCTCAGCTTTTAAGAACGATAATTCGAATTTCAACCAAGGACCTTAATTTTCAAACTAAAAAGATGAATTCTTAGCAATAAATGTAATATATGATATTTCAACAAACAAAAAAAGATTGTAATTAGAAATTAAAAACAGCTGGATTTATCCAACAAAAACGAATTTTCAAGAAAATAATTAAATTTTCTATTAAATTGTTAAATTTTAGAACTGAAAAGATGAATTTTATACAGAACATTTAAATTTTCAACTAGAAAATTAATTTATCACCAAAAAATATTAGATTTTAACCAGAAGGTTGCAATTTTTACTACAAAAGCTGAAATTTATACAGTAAGAGATGATATTTCAAACCAAAAAGATAAATGTTCGACAAAATAGTTGAATTTTTAATTTAGAAAAATCATTAGGCAAGAAAAAAAAATTTCAATAAATTTGTTGAATTTTCGAATGAAAAATACGAATATTCAACAAAACAGTTAAATTTCCAACCAAGAAGTATGACTTTTTAACAAAATTGTTGAATTGTCAAGAAAATAATTTAATTTTGAACAAAATAATAGAATTTTTTGTCGAAAATACTATTTATACTATTTTTGGTCTCTGAAGTGAGTCAGAGGTCTGCAGATTAATCAATATTAATTAAGGAATTTTTAGAAGAGGAAATATTCTTGATTATATAATTGATTTCTTAACATTTTTTATATTTTTGGGGCTGTTTTATATTGCCATGAATGTATTTTGAACGACCTGAGTATCCTGGAATTGGAACGATTGGAATAAACCATGGAAGAGCTGTGCGTCAATGGAGAGGGGAGGCATAGTTTGGGAGCCAAGTGCTACGCATCCACGCTAGGCCACCTTTTTTCCTTAATTGAGCTATTTCAATGGTTTTTTTAACATTATACCATTAAACCATATCCATTTCGGGGTAAGCTCTAACTCATTAGGTTCTAGTCCTAGGTGTAATTAGGAAAGGTAGGGGAAATGCGAGGTGGACAGGTATAGGTAGAATGCAACACACTCATTTTCCCTTCGGTATGGAAAATTCTACAGTGCTGTGAATTTAATATAGTAGTAGCAGCTTTTTAGAGCTTCAAATTAGAAATTATACAATTCAAATCTTTTTTATAATTAAATTGTGCAAAATCGTTCAACATATTTCATTTTTAGCACTTCAAATTAGAAATTATACGATTCAACTCCTTTTTCTACTTAGATTGTGCAATATATATATATAATTAAAAAAAAGTTAAACAACCACCGTAGGGTACCACTAAGAAAGAGCAACTGCCATCTAAAAAAAAATGTCAATAGCCCCCAGTAGAACCGCGGTAAAATACACCTACGGCCACGTCTCACATCCGTGATATTGTTGGAACTAATGGAAAAATAGTAACCGCGTACGATAAAAAGGTCAAAAGAAACAAACACTATATGTGAGAATAAATAGATAAACTGTATATTTGGATGAACAAAGGAAACTGTGATACAGAACTTGAAACTTTATAATGGAAATGAAAACTGGAACTTTATATCTTTATATCTTTATACCTTAAGAGTCTTTATGTCTGCGTGCTACCCGACGGCTTGTCACGACAGAACTGAACTACTGAGAAGGCCCTCAGGCCCTTTACCTATGGTCCAGAGAAGAGGGCTCAGCCTATCTTCTCTTCTCGCACTTTTATTACACTTAAATATATCGCAATAATCGTTGCAATTCCAACACGCCCCCTCAACGATATAATCGCGATACACAAATAAAAATTTCATACTTTGGCACTTCACCTTCAAAACAAAAATGTAATCTGGAACTGAAAAGAAATTTTATCTTTGCACAGAATTTATCTGATAAGAAAAATCTAATTTTAATGAATAAGAAAGCACTTCACACGAAATTCAGTTGACCCGTTTAGGTCCTTTAAAAGTTAAAGTCCTCTGCGGTCATTAACCTTAAGCTCGATGATCCCTTTCCTGTTTCAACATCCCTCGGTATTTGGGTCATTGGGCCTCGATCATTTGGTGCTGGCTTTGAATTTAAGGGCAACTCTACCATTCCGCCCCCTTGTCCGCATACTCCGAAGAAATTTCCTGCTGATTTGGATGAATCCGTATACCTCTCGGGTGGTGTTCCT
This sequence comes from Andricus quercusramuli, assembly GCA_932178445.1. Taxonomy (NCBI): domain Eukaryota; kingdom Metazoa; phylum Arthropoda; class Insecta; order Hymenoptera; family Cynipidae; genus Andricus; species Andricus quercusramuli. The sequence continues at coordinate 163,736 of CAKNXH010058887.1, forward strand.
TTGTTAGATCTTTCAGATCTTCTTGGTGATGAATCTTCAATTTGATTTATGACTTTAATCGCTGATCTATTTTCATAATCAGTCAAAACTGCTTCATGGGTGATGTCCTTTTCTTCGCTGCAACTTCCTTCCGCTTCTGGTACGATGTCTTCGTCTTCCTTTGTACAGGAATCCCTCGCTGAATCCTCATCATCGTTTCCTTTTTCTTTTGTCTTTTGAGACTGTTCTGTAGATTCGAAAACTACCTCTACGTTTACGAATTTTCTTGAATCTCTTGCTTTAATCGCTGTTCCGACGTTGTCTGTACTTTCAGGTACTCGATACTTGGGCTGCTTGCTCCCCGACCGTTCCTCGCACTCGCCGCACCTTCCCTTTGAGTAATTTATTGCCCTTACCGCGTTGTATAGTTTCAACTCGTAGAGTTGGGAGGGTGCTAAAACTGCAGTCGCCTTTACTTGACCGTCCTTGAGACTAACGACGTCACAATTATTACCCTCGAACTTCACACTAAAACCATTTCCGGCTAACTTCCTTACGGACAATAAGCTTGAGCTTAGGGTGGGTACGTATAACACGTTTTTCACTTTCACTTCCTGTCCTTTAACTATCAAACTTTATGGTTCCTGATCCGACCCCTTGAATTTCAGCAAACTCTTCATCATCTGCGAAGCGTACCGTACCTTTCCTTTCAAAGTCTATTTGCTCGAAGAAATCTTTATGGTTGGTCATGTGGCTTGTTGCCCCGGAATCCATAATCCAAACCTTCCTTCCTTCTTCAGCCTTTACTTTTCTAGCCTTTGAGCATACCTCTTCTGTTTGCTTTGAGTTCTTACACTCCCTTATTGTGAAAGCTAGTTCTTCGCGTGAATCCTTGAGACAATGTTTGGCTGTGCTAACTTTCTCCTGCTTTTTCTTCCAGGCTTGATACTTTTCACAGTCCCTTTTATAATGCCCTGTCTTCTTACAGAAAAAGCATTCCTTTTGAATGTTTACGCGTGCTTGAGCCTTCATCGCAGCTTCTCCTTGATGTCCGGTCATGTCGTTGATTGCTACTTTATTCTTGCGTCTTCTGTACTCATCGATCAACTTGCTTTTTACTAATGATGTCGTAAGACCTTCAGTTCGACTTTCCAATGTGGTGACCAAAGTGTCATATGATTCTGGTAAGCTCTCCAACAACATAGCCGCTGCAAACTTATCCCTTATCTCTTCTCCAAGAGCTGTCATTCGGTTGAATGTGTCCTGCATTTTGTTGACATGATCCTCCATGTCACCGTCTTCCGCTAATCGCATTCTGCATAGGACTCTGTATAAATGCACTATACTGGCCTCGGATGATTTCTGGTGGTAATCTTCTAAGAATTTCCAAGCTTCTCTTGCACTGGTGGCGCTCGCAATATGCACTAATTGGTTGTCGTCCACGAGCAAACCAATCGTAGAAAAAGCTTGATCGTCCTTTTCTTGCCAAGCCTCATCCCGAACCGCTGGAGCTTCTTTGTCAACCACTGACCACACTTTTATGTTCATAAGCATATGCTTTACTCTGTATTTCCATACCGCATAATTATTGTTATTGAGTTTTTCAATTTGAAAACTGGGGCGAAATCCTTGCGCCATTTTTGAACACTTCTATTAACACTTTAACACTGTTCACAAATGTCGCTTTCGCCTCACTGCAATGTCACTTTAATGTCACTTAATCCTTACTGTAATGTCACTCCAAATAAATATTCACCTCACTTGTTTCTTATCACTTTTATATCTCTGGGCACATAACCTGTTGGAACTAATGGAAAAATAGTAACCGCGTACGATAAAAAGGTCAAAAGAAACAAACACTATATGTGAGAATAAATAGATAAACTGTATATTTGGATGAACAAAGGAAACTGTGATACAGAACTTGAAACTTTATAATGGAAATGAAAACTGGAACTTTATATCTTTATATCTTTATACCTTAAGAGTCTTTATGTCTGCGTGCTACCCGACGGCTTGTCACGACAGAACTGAACTATTGAGAAGGCCCTCAGGCCCTTTACCTATGGTCCAGAGAAGAGGGCTCAGCCTATCTTCTCTTCTCGCACTTTTATTACACTTAAATATATCGCAATAATCGTTGCAATTCCAACATATATATATATATATATATATATATATTTATTCGGTTTCGGTTCCTTGGGAATCAAACCGAAGGGCCTATCACAAAGCTACCGAATACGTCCTCGGGTTGCGGATAGAGGGTCCCTGTACCAAGGGTTTCTGCTGAATATGGTTACAATAATGAATAAACAGTCGCGGACAATTGTCCAGGGATGGTCCCGAAGTAATAACCCCTAAGCGAAGGTGTAAGAACCGTGCCGAAAGCTGCATGACACCTGGGCGAGGTGTCTCAAACGGTGACCTGAGATACCAGGCGACCTCTCAGAGTATCAGCCTTATTCTTGCTCGCGGGGCTCTACAAGGATGGACGAACCCTTTCCCTAGCTGCTCGTGGGAACAACAATGAGGACACCAAACATAGCTGTAGTAAGTGCGGTTCAAAACAATCGAACGCGCAGGGCTCCCGACAATGTGTCGGACAACAATGCCGACTACCCTAGAGTTGGGGGAGCCAATCAAGACGGAGTCAATGCGATGGACCAGCGGAATCTCAATACTTTTGGGTGGACGGATCGACTCAATGACAACCTGCTAGAGTGCTACGATAGCAGTATGGCCACCGAGCCAAAAGGTTACATGGCACGAACGGAAGTTCGGTGGTGCGAGAAACACCCAGAGCTCTCGCACTTTTCGCGTCAATGTCTGCGAAACCATGCCGAACAACTCCGAAAAAGGGGCTATGTAAGCGGAGCGCCTACTCTACCGCAGCCAGAACAAGCCAGCCACAGAGAAAGAGAGGCGACACTGAGACCAACCGCGAACAGGCATCCAATAGAGGACGAACGATGCTTCAGGACCCGGAAAAGCATCAGCATCCAGGTTTCTCCCAAGCCCAAAGATCTGACTGAACTGGATGATGAGCTTCGTGAAGATTTTTCCGAAGAATCCGACCTCTGGACTATCAATTGTGGTGTATACAGTGCAGCGAGAACTTTGGCAGTTGCAAACCGTAAAACAAAATCAACGGTTGATCATAAGAACAAAAGACGAATGAATCAACTCAGCACAAAGATAGGCTAGACAAGACAGTACGCGTCCCGCATTCAGTGTGTAATTGACTACATAACATCCGGCAGGACTTTCACTACCAAGGTTCGACAGTTCACGCGCGAACTGCGGATCCGTCATCACACAAGCAACAAGTCAAAGCTACTGACCATCAAGCAGCATATTGTTGACAGAATACGAGCACCATCTAACGCTAAGAGAAGTCTAGAGCGGAGGGAGAGGTGGGTCAGAGAAAATCAACAGTTTTTGTCTGGCTCATCTCGACTCTTCCAAGACCCTCCAGTTACTGTCGACCATCCGCCCAAACCGGAGGAGGTCGAAGCATTTTGGAGAGAAGTCTAAGAGGTCCAACATCCACTTCAAGAAGACTCAAAGAACATAAATAGCTTCAAAGAGCTGTGCAATGCCCTCATAACAGCTGAGGAGAAATTCCCACCTATCACTACCGAGGAGGTGAAAAACGTATTAAGAGGCATGAAGAACTATTCCGCGCCCGGTCCAGATGATAACAAGACCTTCTGGTGGAAGAAGTTTCCTTCAACCCACCAGCATCTGGCCCGAATTTTCACCTTATATCTAAAGTCGGAAGAGCCTACTCCGGAGTGGTTGGTGGAAGGACGCACAGTGCTCCCGCCGAACATGGACAACTTAGGTTGTCCTTATGACAAACTTTTAACTATATATATAATTTAAAAAAAAGAGTTAAACAGCCACCGCAGGGTCCTACTAAGAGCAACCGCCATCTAAAAAATGGCAATAGCCCCCAGTAGAACCACGGTAAATCACACCTATGGCCACGCCTCACAACCGTGAGATGGGTGGTCACAGGGAATGACGAAATCACAACGACAGGCCAGCAAAACCCTCGTGTGTCTTGTGGACACGAAGCGACCCAAGGATGACAGCTTTCTGCATCCATCTCGCAAGTGCCTTGGCATATTTTTGGCACGCGGGTATGACTTTAAGGTTACGAACCAGTGATAGTTTCGCACCTCCGAGAGCACCAATCACAAGGACAACTACTCGCACCGAATACTTTGGGTACAGTTGTTACAGCTCTCTCTTAAGGTCTTGATACCTCTCCTCCTTTTCTTTCTCCTTTGCTGTCATGTTGTATTCGGACGGAGCCGAGAATTCGATCACGAATATAGTTCGTTATATATTCTTTTATATATTCAGATTTTGAGAAACGAACTATATTCGTGATCGAATTCTCGGCTCCGTCCGAATACAACATCACTGCAAAGGAGAAAGAAAAGGAGGAGAGGTATCAAGACCTTAAGAAAGAGCTGCAACGACTGTACCCAAAATATTCGGTGCGAGTATTGCAATGAGAATGTGTTCCTTACGGCCGATTGAGCCTTAACTAAATTAGCTTTGTTTTTAATCTACAATGAAAACTATAACAATCGCCTTAAAAATGTAGGTTTCGATAAAATCTGATATAGAAAAAGTCTGTACAGTAGAACTTTAAAGATTCATTTTAATTTGAGCATAAAAGTGTGCTAACGATTGATTTGTGGAGTTTAAAACAATTATTGAGTAGCAAAAATATGTCTTCATCCAAAATAAAGCGATTCAGCATTAATGAACATTAAGTGTAGCAAGAAATTTGATCTAGATTATGCAAAGAATATGATTAATTGACGATTGGAATTTAAATACGAATTCTAACCTAACAAGGTCAGATTTTTTTAAATATTAAATATTTAATGTGTAAATTAGTAAAAATGTACTGAGTTTATATTTGCTTCGAAATAAGTTCACTTAAGCTTATGTCCAGAAATTTACAATAATTGTTTTTTTTTAGAAAAAAATTTTTGTCAATAAATCTGTTTTTATCTGTATGATATCTAAATTCCACCTGGAATACTTTGTTTTTGATAAAGACTTATTTTTAGTATACAACAATTACTTTAAACTACACAAAAATCGTGGAAACACTTTTATGCGCAAATTAAAATTCATCTTAAAAATTCTAAATACTCTTTCGAGTTCTGATTTTTGGCACCAGATGGCGCATCGCAGGTTGACCATTCCCTATTGCGGTCAGATTTTTATATTGTAAAATAGTTTTTGGTACATTTGGCTTTAGGGTCAAAAACAATTGAATTCAATTAGTTAATAATTGAACGAAACGTTCGGCACACAATAGTGGCCCTCACCGCAGTGAATTGATTCTGTAAAAAATGATGTAGTTACTTATCAAAAACGTAGATTACAAATTGGATGTAATAAACTTGAGGGTCTGCCCAAGATTGTTTGCCAAAGCATGTTATTTCAATTAAAAAATTCAATTTAAATACTTAAGTATTTGAAATAAATGTTTTTATATCCACCAACTTTATATCCACTAACTAGTTTTTAAAAATATAATTAATTTAATTGTATGATCTGATTAAAATTGAAACTACGTAGCAAAATACTGACCAGGGCAAAAACCGGGTACTCTTCAATATAAATTTATTAACTTCTATTTTCTAATTTAGTTAATTTGAAAGTTTAACGTTTAAATTTACTCAAACGTTTCGGTGTAATTTATATAAGGCCATGGTTACGTGTACCGAAATTTCAGTACAATTAGCCAAATTTTTTCGGAACGTGTAGACACTTTCTTTATATAAGGTTCAAATAGAACATTTTTCAAGAAACGAATTTCTATTAATTTCAACTTTGTAGGGTGGAATTTATAAATCTTAATACTTAAAGGTTTTAGATTTAAATTATTCAATTTCTAGCGTTTATTATTAACAATGACATATTAACAAATGAATAATATTGATCTGTATTCATATTTTTTACTCACCTCTTTCGACACAGATCCTATCTTTCAGAGGTAAATAACTAAATATATGTATCAAACAATCGTCGCTCAGTCGGTCTATCAGACAATGATCGCCATTATAATGCGGAAGTGATAAACTTTCGTCAAATTTTCTTCTTTCCTTTTTCCACATATTTAAAGTGTCCAAAATGTTTGTTTTTCTCTCATGAAAATCCTTTAAATTCTTTTCGCCCATTAAATCATCAAATTCGTTGTCACTTTCTTCTGTAAAATCAAATATTTAAAAGTTTTTATGAATAAATTAGATTTTATTAATTAAACAAAATGTCAAATGTAACGAAAAAAACTTGCCTAAACTGTGTTGACTTCGATCCGATGCTTCTTCATTCTCGGATTCTGAAAAAATACATGTGATAATTATACTCTAGCATCACATTTTTTTATATCTTGTGTTAAACTTTCTTTCGATAAAACGAATAATAAAAATATCTTACGCGATAAATCAACGCTTTCCTCTGATGAGAATTCTACACTAACGTTGTCTTCGAAATCTGCAAGGAACATGTTAAGTATATCAACTGTATCATATACTTTTTGTGAATAATTAAATATCAAAATATTTTATCTTACTCTCAACATTATAATCTTCATTCTCCGCTCCATCGTAAAGGACTTCTACTTCAGAATCTAAATATAACACAACAAAATTTTAATTAGGGAAATAAGTATAAAAAAGTAAATATAAAAACTGATATGACAGCAATGTACAGAGTTATAACACTTTAAAGAATATACATAGTTAAGATTTAATGCAGAATAATTTAAATTTAAAAGCAGAATAATCATTTACTTTAAAAATATATATCCACATAATTTCCTATATGAAGACCAAAACGCTAATCAACAAATGGCATGTTGCTGCGTGCCGTAGGCATACTATTAATGTACTATTAATAAGATAGAATATTTTAAATGCTTAATAAAATAGCTGAAAAGACTTAAATTAGTACTAAAAATACTTAAATTTGTGCTAAAAAAATCCAAACAGGTATGCGAGCGACTGAAGCCACCTTGTTTACAATAATAATATACTAATAATGTACAGGTTAAGTTTACGTACCGGCACATTCATCTTCGCTTTCGTCCATATCTAAGGTACCACTTAAACACGCTTGAATGGAAATAAATTTTTATCAATAATGTACAAGTGCAAGTAACGACTAGGCCAAGTTAGGCCGATAATAGAACTTTACTTTGAGAATTTAAATACAAAACATTCCGTGTATTTATTCTGTCGATTCTGACTGGCGTCACCGGCCAGGCTGTGGTCACTAGTATAGGCAACCGCGAGGGCACATATTCTGGTCCTGTTTTGCGGGCTCGTTAGATGGCTCTGTAGGTCTTTCCCCGCTACACGTCGCTGAGGGTCCACGTTTCATCTATCTCTCTTACTCCTTCGTAGTTTACCGAACGTCAACACATGTCCGAATTTACACAACCTAACCTGTGCTAACCTGTAAAGAAGTGCTTGAGAGCCGATATATAATTTGTTGTCGTCATTTTCGACCTGATTATTATCGTTGCAGTACACAGGTGGAAAAAACTAAGAGAGGGAGCAGTATTGAACAAGCAGTATTAAACAAAAAGAGAAAACTTTCATTCATAGAAATGATTAAACGTTTTAAATGAAAACTGCCGAAGATATAATCTTTGAAACTGCTCTCAAACATATGAAAAAAAAAAACAATAGAAAAACAAACAGAAATACTTAAATGATAATTCCAGTAATTATTTAAGTATTTCTATTTGTTTTTCTATTGGTTTTTTCAAGTTATTAAGTTTTTTGATTAGATTATCTACAAATAATCTGGATATATATAGATATATATATATCTTGATGACCTGCGGGCTCACCGGCCTCATGCGCCTCCGCCCTCCCCTCACGTCCCTCAAGTAATCAGGTATTTTGAAGGTGCATTTATGCTCCCGTCTGTGTCCTGTGAGTCTGCGTGTGTATGGGACTGTGCCGGAATCAGTGATGTGTAAGTAAAATACTCGTAGTAATTTACTTGGTTTTCTACGGTAATTTACCTGGTATTTTACCTGGTATTTTACGTCATCAGTTTTCTACATGATGTAAATTACGTCTTGTTCTATATATGAGGGCGCCACCTCTGAGGCGGGAAATTGAAACCTCGAATCAGACAGCCAATCAGAGGTTTTCTACATGTATTTTACATATTCCAGGTATTTTACGCAAAATACCTCCTTTAGGTATTATACGTAAAAAACTTCCAGTTACGCCTAACTGCACATTCCTGGTTGACATTATTATTTCTCAATTAACAATATAGGCATTGAAAAAAAACTCTTACGCCCTTTTAGGAATGCCGATACCAGAAATTCAAAAAAGTGAGGTTATGCACAGTTCTACAGGTCCGCCATCTTGCTACGTAATTTACTAGGTATTTTACCTGTTTTCTACGTAAAATACTTCACTTAGGTATTTTACTTCAAAATCCTCCAGTTACGCGTAACTGCACATCCCTGGCCGGAATGCAATTTTCGTTCTTGTGACTCTATGGTTCATGGCGAAGAGCCCGAAGCGAAGAGTCTGACAACTATGCTGAAATGTTAGGGATCTACATTATCATAAAATATCTACAAATTTAGCTGGAAGCAGGGTTGCACGGTTACGCGTAACTCGAACTCTTATACGTATAAAACGTATATTACGTATTATACGTAAAAATGTAATAAACGTAAAAAATGGCGGACTTGAAAGTTGGGTAAGGGAAAAATGCCTAATATAACCTCACGTATTCCGGAATGCATTAAGTACGAGATTAAGGAATCATTTTTTATAAAATTAAAAAAATGAGTGAATTTAAAGTTAGAAAGGAAAAGGGACAAAAAATCCCTTGGGAAGAACTGAAGTTTGAAAAAACGTAAAGTAATTCAATTTCAATCGTATTTGACAGCACTCGACTGCATTTGGAGCAAACAGCAAAATTTTTGTCATTTTCCCTCTTTAAAATAAAATTGAACTCCTTCCAAAAAGGAATTTCTGGGTCTGCCACCTCTAATCATTTTTTAATAAATGAAGAAGCTGTCAAGCAAGTCAGTCAGTGTCTTCGGTGTATTAAAGAATTTTGTCGGATTTAAAAGGACTTTTATTCGTAGTAGAACTACACTCAATTCGTATGAATTTTAAATTGATTTTAATGGTTTCAAAGGAATTTCATTTTTCAAGGATTACTGTAATGCTTCCTACTGAATTGTATAATAATATTTTCACTCATTTGTCAAGAATTTGTTTACAATAAATCCAGGACTGCGCAGTATTTCCAGAATTTTGTTTTCACTCTTACGAATCCGAAAGTATTTACAAAATCTTGAAACACTCAATATCCCCAACGGTCAAACTTAAGAAAAAGAGAAAAAATGAAACGCCAGTGTCATTTGACCCTTTCCAATTCTGCCCTTTGTCCCCAAAAATCAGTCTATCTGTAGCACTCTCAGAAGTCAGTCGTTTATCTGAAAACAGGGAAAGAACTGAATACAAAATATAAAGTTTAAAAATTTTCATTATTCAGTTTTATTCAATAAAAGATTTTATAACCGCGTGACTAAAGTGAAACTTGGAAACAGATAGGAAATGGAAGACTCTACAACCTGTTTTAAAAAAGATGAGTTTTCTATTATATACCAAATTATAGTAATTTTTGCTCAAATACAATTTTTTCCCCCCATGTTTGGATAGGACGAGGGGGGGGGGGGGGATCTTCAAATACTTTAAGTTCTCCTTGTCGGATTTAAAGAACTCTAGTACTCTCAGAAGTCAGTCGTTTATTTGAAAATAGGGAAAAGAATTTTTAAAAGAAAATTTTAAAAAGATTTTAAAAGAAGTTTTAAAATTTTCATTATTTTTCTATGAACTCTTTTTATGTGTGTAGATTTATTCAATAAAAGATTTTATAACCGCGTAACTAAAGTGAAACTTTTAATTTAAAAAAGAAAAAAAAAAAATAGAGTCATTGGCTCGTGTTTTAGAGGTCGGCCGGCAATCGGCAGATGGGAGCATATCAACTCACATCTGATAAAACGCTGCTTAAGGCTGGTTACCTTCTCAGCATAAATCACCAACCTATTGAGACTCTCGGCTTCCTTTCTCATGTCCTTA
>CAKNXH010058888.1:0-21292 GCA_932178445.1 Andricus quercusramuli
TTTAATTTTAATTTAATTTTAATTTAATTTTAATTTAATTTTAATTTAATTTTAATTTAATTTTAATTTAATTTTAATTTAATTTTAATTTAATTTTAATTTAATTTTAATTTAATTTTAATTTAATTTTAATGATTACGTTCGATTCAATTTATATTCAAGGAATTTCGAATAATTTCTAGTTATTTTAATTGATTTTTACAATTTGCCAAAATTTCAAGGGATTTCGAATTTCTAAAAAAGTTTCTAAACTTTAATGAATTAATTTCATTAATTTTGTTTTCAACGGATTTCAAATTATTTCTAGAGATTTCTGTGTATTAAAAAAATTTCGAAGATATTCAAAACAGTTCAGAAAATTTCTTATCTGGCCCAGATAGGGAATGAAACGCATGCCCCGAACGGGGCCCGATCTAGTCAGGTCGGGCCCAGGTCAGGCCCAGACCAATAATCGGGCAACCAGATCCGTCACCGATCGGGGCGTGCGTCTTATGCCGTATTTCGGGCTGCCAGGTCAGGCCCCGATTGGGGCCACGGCAAAATTTCTATACGAGAGATTTCAAGGAATTCTAATAGATTTTAATCGATTTCAAAGATTTCAATGGATTCAAAGTGATTCCAACGAATTTTACACTATTTCAATATTTTTTATTATTTCTTCCAATGCTGATTATCCTATCAAAATTAAATTGAATAATTAAAAGTTAGAAACATTACATTTTTTATGTAATGTTTATTTCAAATGATCCTAATTTTTTCTGAAACTTTCATGAAATCCTGGAAAATTAGAAAAAAAAAAAAAAAATTTTAAAAGAAGTTATTTCAAATTTTCCCAAGAATCTGTAGAAATATCGCAATATCGCAGTATAACATTTTTTGTTAAAAATTAAAAGAAGGAAAAAAATCTATACATTTTTTTTCATAAAACGATAACAATTTAAAAAAATAATAATGCTCGAAGTTTTAAAAAAGTTATTATTATGTTAAAATTTTAACTAAAATATTGTTATTCATTTTTTTTGAAATTATTGTATAAAAAATGAGATTTTCAAAAAATCTGTTTTTCATAATGTGCATTTGATTTTTTTTTTAAATTATTGTGCAGTAAGCTCGCTCACGATATAAAAAATTGGTTTTCTAGTTCTATACTACTATCTTTCAACTATTATTGATAAATAAGAAACCTTTTTCACTTTGTGATTTAAATATTCGAATAATTTTTAATTGAAATAAAAAAAAAGAAATTATATCAAATCCATAGTTTGAAATTAAACAATGCTAAATTTCAAATCGTCCATTTTTATTTTTATTATAAAAAAATAATAATAAAAATAAAATGAAAAAATAATTTATCGTGTATGTATAAGTTACATTGTCAGCAATAAACAAATACGAGGTTTTTACTAAAAAAAATGATATTGCAAACTGCAATAGGATACTGTTGTGAAGCAATCGTTTAATAATATCCGGCAAAAATATTATCAGAGTTGGCATTTTTCAAATCTCATAAATTCCCTATTGAGAGTTCAGTTGAAAATTTAGGAAAATTGAAAATTTAATTTTTTACGGATCAACATTGAAGAAAATTGAATTTTCATTTGTTGAAAATTGGATTTTCTTCAATTTTCTATTGAATTTTTAATTGTTAAGAATTCGACTGATGAACATTGAAGAAAATTAAGAATTGAAGAAAATTTTGAAGGAAATTAAAAATTGAAGAAAATTAAAAATACAAGAAATTTACAAATTCAAGAAAATTCAAACATCAAGAAAATTGAAAATTTAGGAAAATTAAAAATTCAAGAAAATTAAAAATTCAAGGAAATTAAATATTCAAGGAAATTAAAAATTCAAGAAAATTGTCAGTGTTACGCCTTTTTTGATAAAATTGACTTCTTTCGCATTTTTTATGGATTGAAATATTTAGTCATTAAATTCTTATTTAAATTACATAAATATATCATTCTTAATACTTGTAGACAAGATAAAATTTGATTTTTTCTTGAATCTTGAACAGTTGAAAATTCATTTTTCAATTTTCTTCAAATTTCAACTGAAAATTAAAAAATTTGGTGGGAATTTTTTTCTTGTTACTGTTTTGTTTGAAAATTTATATGCTTTGGTTCAGGATTTCAGTATTTTGATAAAAAAAATTTTTTTTTGATGAATTTGGTTTTTTTAATTTAAAATTAAATTTTTTTGTCGAAATATCAATTGCTTGTTTGGTAGAAAAGTCAACTGTTTTGTTGAAAAAGCCACTAATTGTTTGGAAATTTAACTGTTTGCTGAAAATTCGCTTCTTCAAATTTTAAATTAACTTTTCTTTGACAATTCATATTTTGGGTTGAAAATTAAAATTTGTTTTTTAGGAAATTTTGTCTTTTTGGCTATAAGATTCAACAATTTCGTAGAAAATTCAATCATTTGGTTGACATTTTTTTTTCTTCGAAAATTAACTTTGTTGTTGAAAATTTATATTTTTTGTTTGAAAATTAAAATTTTTTTAGAAAGTTCGTATTTTTAGCTTGAAAATTTAACTGTTTGGTAAAAAAAGTCAATTGTATGATTAGGAATATAACCATTTGTTTGAAAATTTGACTATTTTGTAGAAAATTTGTGTCTATGGTTTGAAAATTCAACAGTTTGGTCAAGTTATTTGTTTTACTGAAAAATCTGTTTTGGTTCAAGATTCATCTCTATGGTCACAAATTAAACTATTTCATTGAAAATTCGTTATTCTTTTTTTTTTAGATTAACATTTTCCTTGAATATTCAGATTTTTTTATTAAAAATTAATACATTATTTTGTATGAAATTCGCATTTTTGGCTAAAAGCTTCAATAATTTGGCAGAAAATTCAACTATTTGGTTGAAATTTGTTTTTCTTCGGAAATTATCTTTTTTGATGAAAATTCATATTTTTTGGTTGAAAATTAAATTTTTTAGTAGAAAGTTCGTATTCTTAGCTCGAAAATGTAACTGTTTGGTAAAAAAAGTAAATTGTATGTTTAAGAATATAACTATTTGTTTGAAAATTTAACTGTTTTGTGGAAAAATTTTTATTCATGGCTTGAAAATTCACAATTTAGGCATTTTTTTCATTGAAAAATCTTTTTTCATTGAAGATTCATTTCTTTGGTTGAAAATTGAACTATTTTGTTGAAATTTTTTTATTGAAAATTGCCTTTTTTGTTGACTATTCACATTTTGGGACTGAAAATTATTCAAATATTTTGTGGAAATTTATTTTCTTTCTTGATTGAAACATTTTTCTTTATTGCAGATTCATCTATTTGGTAGAAAATTAAACTATTTTGTTTACAATTTTTTTTCGGGAAATGAACTTTTTAGTTGAAAATTCACATTTCCAGGTTATTTGGTTGGAATGACAAGTATTATATTTTTTGTTGAAAATTGATATTTCTTCGTTTAAAATTCAATTACTTTATTACGATTTTGAGCTACTTTGTTGAAACTTTTTCTCTTATGCTGAAAGTTCGTCCTTTTATTCCTTTAATTTTTTTTTATCGAAAATTAAACTATTTTGTTGATTTTTTAAATTTTATTGAAAATGGCCTTTTTGTTGACTTATCACATTTTTGGATTGGAAATTAATAACCTACTTTGTAGAAAATTTGTATTTATGCTTGCAAAATTCAACAGTTTGGTCAAATTTATTTTTTTTTACTAAAGAATCTTTTTTGGTTCAAGATTTTCATCTCTATGGTCACAAATGTAACTATTTTGTTGAAAATTCGTTATTCTTCTTTTTTTTGTTTTTAAAAATTAACTTTTTCCTTGAATATTCACATTTTTGATCGAAAATTAATAAATTATTTTGTAGGAGATTCGCCTTTTTGGCTACAAACTTCAACAATTTGGTAAAAAATTCTACTATTAGGTTGAAAATATAACTATTTGTTTTAAAATTTAACTATTTTGTGAAAAATTTGTATTATTGGCTTGGAAATTCACAATTTGGGCAAATTTATGTTTTTACTGAAAAGTCTTTTTTGGTTGAAGATTCATTTCTTCAGTGGAAAATTGAAACATTTTGTTCTTTTTTCATTGAAAATTTCCTTTTTTGTTGAATTATCATATTTTTTGATTGAAAATTAATAACCTTTTTTGTAGACAATCTTGTATCTATGGTTTGACAATTCAACAGTTTGGTCAAATTTTTTTTTTATTGAAAAATCTTTTTTGATTCAAGATTCAACTCTATGGTGACAAATTTAACTATTTTGCTGAAAATTCGTTATTCCTTATTTTTAAATTAACTTTTTCCTTGAATACTCAAATTTTTTGAATAAAAATTAATACATTATTTTGTAGGAAAGTCGCCTTTTTGGCTACAAACTTCAACAATTTGGTAGAAAATTCAACTATTTGGTTGAAAATTTAACTATTTGTTTTAAAATTTAACTATTTTGTGGAAAATTTGTATTCATGGCTTGAAAATTCACAATTTGGGCAAATTTATGTTTTTACTGAAAAATATTTTTTGGTTGAAGATTCATTTCTTTGGTTGAAAGTTGAACTATTTTGTTGAACTTTTTTTTAAATAAAAATTGCCTTTTTTGTTGACTATTCACATTTTTGGATTGAAAATTAATAAAATATTTTGTAGAAAATTTTGTTGGCTTAAAATTTCAACAATTTGGTAGAAAGAAAGAAAATTAATTTCAACCAAATTGTTGAATTTTCAAGCCAAAAATGCAAAATTTTCACAGAATAGTTAAATTTGTACTTTGGGCTTAGAAATTTAACAATTTGGTTGAAATTTATCTTCATTCTTGACTGAAAAATTTTTCTTTGTTGAGGATTTAACTGTTTGGTTGAAAATTGAAGATTTTTGTTTAAAATTCGTTTTTTTCTCATTGAAAATTAACTTTTTTGTTGAAAATTCACATCCTCAGGTTGAAATTTAATCTGTTTTGTAGACAATTGGTCTTTCCGGTATTACATTTTTTGTTGAGAATTCATATTTTTTCGTTTAAAATTCAATTACTTGGTTACAATTTTAAGCTACTTTGTTAAAACTTTATCTTTTTATCTGAAAATTCTTCTTTTCATAAGAAATTAATCATCATGGTTGCAAATTTTAATATTTAAAAAAAAAATTTTTTTTATCGAAAATTAATTTTTTTGTTGAAAATTTAAATTTTCAGGTGGAAAATTAAACTGTTTGGTAAAAAATTCGTCTTTCTGGCTTGAAAATGTAACTATTCAGTAGAAAAATCAGCTCTTTGGTTGAAATATCAAGTATTACATTTTTCGTTGAGAATTCATATTTTTTCGTTGTAAATTCAATTGCTTGGTTGAAAGTTCAGACACTTTGTTGGAAATTCAATATTTACTTCAATATACAATATTTAATAATACTGGAAACGTATGAATTTATTATTATTACCTAAATTAATTTTATTTAAAAGAATTCGTCCGCTTTTTTTGAAAAATTTCCTTATTTCCCCTGTTTTAAATTTAAATTGGAATTTGATGATTAATTATTCATTATAATTCAAATTGAAATTATAATCAGTTGAGTGAATCAAAACCTTGTAAAAAAAGGGAATAGGATAAAATTGGGTCAGAATTCCGGAAGAGAAAAATATGCCGGAAGAGAAAAATATTCCGGAAGAGAAAAATATTCCGGAAGAGAAAATTAAAATCCTCTAGAATTAAATTGATACCATGGAAATTTCCATTCCATGAAAAATTATAATAAGTAAAAAACGGGAAAAATTGAAAAATAACGAGGGTGCACCTCCATTAAGGTCACAAAGAGATTTCTAGCACCTAAAGTCCCGGTTCGTTTCCTACATAAGATCCAACCCTCTTTTTCTTTGCATCCTTTTCTCCTCCTCTTTTCCTCCATTTGACCTTTTTTTGGCCTTCCTTCTTCGTTCCCCGGTTTCGTTTCTGGCCCAAGGGAAATATAACCGAGTCTCGCGTCCAAGACTGGCGGCCGGTTCGAAAACTTTAGCCGCCAATTTTACGAGAGAATTTCCAATGAAACTAAAACGCCATGGGAGTTATTTTTCTCGGTGCGAGTAAATTTCTGGAATTCTTTTTCTGACAGGGTAGGATCCTCGCCTGGTAATGAAGTTACTTTTCCGTTTTATGGTGAATGAAAAAAAATAGCGGATGGAATCTCAGTCGAAGCTCGAATCACTGATACCTCGATTGTAAGTTACACTTTTACTTAAAGCCAGAGTTCTATTCCATTCCATTCCGTAAGTGAGTTTCTCCTACGAGTCGATTCAGTTTTATTCGCGACTGCCTCAGCACTTCAGTTTTCGCGCTTCAGTAATTCTTCCTTTTAGAGATGGGAAAAATGAATAGAAAAAAAAGAATCTGATTATACCTAGCGAGTTCGATAAAGGAGAACAAAGTTCGGTAGAATTATTATTCTTATCTTGAAATTTATAAGGAAAACCATTATTTTTTCGTATTACTAGATTATTATGTGCACGCACAAGCGCGCGCTAACTTTTTTTGAAATTAATTTAATTTACTTTTAAAAAATAACGAATAACTATTTATTTTTTACAAGTTTTTGACTACTTCAATTCTTGCTGAAATTGGATTCTGAAATAACGTATTCAGTGAATCCATGTAACTTAGAATTATTTAATTTACGATTACTATTATTACCAGTAAAGGGCGAGACATCATTTAAAGATTTAAAGCGCACGACTTCACCAACATAATAAATCCGGAAACAAATATCAATGATAATTAATATAATTATAATTTTAAATACCAATAATGTGTCTTTGAACATTTTTCCTGCTATTATTAAATGGAGATATGAGAAAATTCACGGAATGTATCATGAAGGAAGGTGGTGTGTGCAAATGTTCACTGTTAAAAATAATATTAAATTTAATATACCCATGTGTATTAAAATTAATATATCAATCATATGAAATCGCCATTAAGAGCGTGTATATTAAATTTCATATACATTCATGTTAATCACTTAAAAAAATGAGATAATTCCATTTTACACAAATTCAAAATAAGTTCAACATGAATTTTCGACTCTAAATAATAAAACATGATACCTTCTTCCAGTTAATCAAAAATATGACTGGATTTTAAGTCGAAAAAATCAATGCAGCAAACAAATAACAGACCTATCCCACAATCAACTGTACCAGCATTAAATTTCTACTATTTAGACTGGATTTTGGAAAAAGTTCCACCCGTACGTCGCACTTTCATTATAAATAACAATTCAGTCGACGAATTCTAGATTATTAATTTAATTGCGAATATTTGACAAGATTTAAAGAAATGAAAGCACTTTGAGTTTTCATGCACACTGCTATACCGACCTGTATATTAAATTTAATACACATGTATATTAAATTCGCTACACCCTTGTATGTTAAATTTCAGTAGCGGTAGTGCATATTTGCTTCACACACATGTATATTAAATCTCATACAGATTTTTCTAACAGTGTAGACATGAAAATGTCCACAAAATAAATTATGATACCTCATATACAGAGCCGAAGCTATACATTTGGCCGCCCGTGTGCAAAATTTTTTCCGCCACCCCTCCCCCACCATTCCTCCACCCTTCCCCTTTTGTTTGAGAAAGAAAAAAATACATTTCCTACATAAATATGCTTTATTTTTATTTAAACATTATTAATATTACTTACACTATTGATATTATTTACATTATAAATATCATTTACATTATTATTATACACATTATTTACATCATTTAGGGGAGACCATCCTACAATAGATAATGATCCTACAGTAGATAATCATTAATTATAAGCCTAACTATTAGTAAAATAATCAATTCCAATTATAGTATATTAATACGTATCGCGTCTGAACTATTAATTATATCAAATAATTATTTGACTTGAATTAGTATTTTGAATTAATGGTTATCTACTGCTGTTATCTACTGCTCGTCTTGCTTTAATCTGGGCAAATTCTTCAACCAGTTCAGACACATCCAATTAATTCCAATAAATCCAATAAATAAATAAGTCAAGTTTGTCAGTCTCTTTTCCGCCATTGCTGTTCGAAAGTAGTTTTTTATTATTTTTAATTTTGAAAAGGATCGCTCTGCGCTTGCGAGAGATACAGGCAAAGTGTTAAGAATTCGGTATATGTTATGAACGTATTTGGAAACACGAGATGCAAGTTTTCTTCTAGTATGAACGACAAAATTTCATTTGCACCCATATTTGGCTTGAGGTAAGTTCTTAACGCAAAAATTTCCTCATAAAAATCCACGCCTACTATATCTGAGCGATTTTCTTCTTCTTTGGTGAGATTTTCTTGAAAATTTTCGAACTTTTCAAGAATCTCTAACTTATTCATCTTTAGAAGGGTAGTGCTGTTAAATACAAAACCGAAAATATTGTCGAATTGTTTATTAAACTCAAACCGCTCTTGCAAAGACATGATTATTACATCCAATATTCTGAAGTAAAAATCAACTTTGAAACTTTTCTCGGGATAATCTACTCTTTGTCGACTACCCAACAGGTTTTTGAACTTTATATTTACCTTTAAAGCTGTCCAGAGTCAAAATTTAGAACATAATTTGAACCTGCAGCTCCTCATTAGAACCTGCTTTGACGCTATTTAAACCTATAGCCCCTACTTTGAAGTTTTTACTCCTAGAAAATAAAACATTAGAGCCTCCTTTGACTCCGTTTGAACCTACAGGCCCTACTTTGAATATTGAGAAGCTACACCCAGGAAACAAGAACCCATTGAAAAGGCGACTCCGTGAATTGCGTATCTGTCATTTGCAGATTAAGATTTTTAAAACTGAATCGGTTTGCGACTATGTGAATCAGTCAGTTTCTCGATATTAGCAGTAATAAAATATCTGTAAGCAAAACGGAAAGGATTCTTTCTAAAAATGTTTATTTTCTTATCAAACCGAAACTAAAGTTTACATTTGAGCCTTAAGTTATCGAATGCTATCGTCCCAAGAAGTCAGAAAAGAATATAAATAGGATTTTCGACTTGCGAAAGACAACCAAATTTGGAGGTTACGGACAAAAAAATTAAATAAAAAATTGTCGGACTAGTCTGTAATTTAAACCCAAATCGGTTTCATTCTCTTAAGGAATCTTTCCACTAAACTGAAGTGAAGGTCAACGATATTTCGCAAATAAGTTTTCAAATTATATGATAAAAAACACTACGAACAAAGAATTGTATACTTCATGAGGTTCGTCTCAATATTAAGTTCCTGAGGTACAGTTGATAGTAAATGTATTTTTGCAGAGAAGGGAACTCGAAATAAAAATTTATAACCATTACCGAAATTCCGCCATTATTAATATTATTATTGCCAGCGTAGGGGCTGGAGCACTAAGGTAAGGTCTGGAGCGCCAATGTAGGGTAGGGCCTGAAGCACCAATGTAGGTTCTAATTTAGACCCTACTTTGACGCTACACGTGAAAAAACAGCCGATTTCGGACATTTTTAGCTTCAAAGTAGGGTCTAAATTGAATTGAAATCGCAGCTTATTTTTAACCTACTTTACTGCTCCAGCGCCTACTAAGGTAGGATTTATAGGTTCAAAGTAGGGCCTAAATTTCGACTCGGGGTTGCTGAATGTGTAGCTTCAGTTAGATATTCTTTGAAAGCTTTGTCAGTTCTTTTTTCAGTGAAAAACTTACTTAAAACTTCAAGAATTTTAATAAATTTCGGTAGATTCATGTGAGGATCTTGCAAACGTTTACTGGCCACATTGATCTGCAATAGAACTTTATTCCATATTACAATGGAACATATGGACTTAAAGCTCTTGATTTTTGTTGCTAAGCATAGAGCTTTGTGTCTCGCTGATATGTCACTGTTTTCCTCTGAGATTTTAATTAAACTATCATGAACTTTATCAACGTGGTGTCGTAAAAGTCTTACAGAGTCATTCCTGCAAGACCTTCACGTCCCTTTCTGTTTAACTAAAATTAATAAAAAATGAGGTTTCATGTCCATGATCGTGTCACTGAAAGATACTTTCTTAAATAATTAAGAAACTAAAATAGATAAATAAATTTTAAGACAACCTTAATCTTGGTTTAGATGCACGTTATTTCATATCTGCCTCCTCTTCCTGCTTTCCTTCGACAACAAACATTACACAGAACTTAACATAACAACAAATAATTGCAACTGACCTACGTTCGTTGCTCTTGGGCTGATGTTGCTTGAGTAGAGAATATTATAGTTCTTACCTACATTTATGAACAATTACGTTAAACTTCTAAGGTACCTACGAAGCGACATCTCAAGTCAAGACTCAAGCGATCATAATACAGCTACATAGAACAGATAAAAAAACAGTTTAAAATAAACCAGTTCTGTAACGTATAGTGGGCTTGTCCCGGAAAGAATTTTGTAAGGAGAAATTTTAAAAACGTAACTTTTATGCAATTTAATTTAAACGCATTGTCTTCGAAACATGTTTGAGTACAAATTCAAAATTTG
Organism: Andricus quercusramuli; assembly: GCA_932178445.1. NCBI lineage: Eukaryota > Metazoa > Arthropoda > Insecta > Hymenoptera > Cynipidae > Andricus > Andricus quercusramuli. Next base: position 10,491 of record CAKNXH010058888.1, read on the forward strand.
TATTATCACGGTTCCGTTCCAGAACACCAAATATAGAAAGGGCGGCGAAAAACTGTCTCCTAGAATAATAATATAAATGGAACAAAACCATTTTCATTCATCATTTTTTTCAAATTTCTCAAAAAATTTCGTATACGGTATATATGGTGCATGGAGAAATATAAAAAGCGTAACTTTCATGTAATTTAATTAAAAAGCATGGTTTTTGGAACATGTTTGAGTAAAAAGTCAAAATTATTGTTATCACGGTTCCGTTGCAGGACACCGAATATACCAAGGGCGGCGAAAAAATGTCCCCAAATTTTAATTACATGTATAGCAATGCATTTATTTGATTCAACAAAACTTTGATTGATTTAATCAAACATTTTTCAGATCGTGTTGAAGAGTGCATGTACAATTATACATATTTCGGTATTCAAACATTTTTTGAGTAGAAAAATTAAAAGAAAAGTTATTCCACCTAGTTTTACTTTCGATTTCGTAAATTTACAGCAATTATTTGTCCAAGAAATGCTTCTTTCGAGAAGATTATCGATACATTTTTTAAAGGTCTCAAGGATTAGTATATATGTAATGGCGATCATAAAGTCTACATTCAAATATCCCTGAACCTAGAAATACTTTATTACTGGAAAGAAATGGGTTCCAAATGGGCTTCAGACGAAATTCAGGGAAAATCGAGGGGAAAATCGCAGAAGACAAAGGCACGAGAAAAGGCCCACTAGAAACTTTATTGCGTTAAGAGATTAGTCGCCTGTTAACGACCAAACCCTTGTTGGTGCCCCTTATATCCAGTGCAGTTTGGCCGCCCGTGTGCCCCGCACACCTTGCACCCTATTACGCGCCGGCTCTGCTCATATACAAACGATACGTTATTACCACATTTATAAATACCGCATTGAAATATATTGATAAATCATTGAAATATATTCTTGCTTCACTTTTAGGTTATTTAATGTAATATTGTGAACAAACTGAATTTTTATACAATGCCATTTGCGGATACATTCACGGCCATTTTTGTGAATCAGGGCATCAAAGTACTCCATCGCAAAATCATTAAAACATTAATACCTATAATTTTGAAGGTAACATTCCGATCCGATACTCTTTTCACGCAATATAAAAATCATTAAACATGTATTTGCAATGGAATGTTTAAATAATTATATTCATATATTATATATACATATATATATGATTATATTTTTTATTTTTTATTTTCCTTTCTGAAAATATGATTGATTAATAAACTTTCACACTCATTAATAATTTAGGAATATATTATTTATTGATAAGCTTTCCAAATATTTCCAGAAATTTTAAGTTTTAATATAATCAATTAATAATAATTTGTATAATGATCATAAAGAGGCAGTAATAAAATAATGTTTAACATCATTTTCACTGAAATGTTCAAATAATTTTCAATTTATACACTTTTTGAATTTAAAAATTGCATTTTTGACCATTCGAATCATTGGTAACCTTTTATACTGATTCCAGAAAAAAATGAAAAAATATGTCCGTATAATTTTGAAAATTGAATTCAGATAAGCATTTCACAATATCGCAAACATTAAAAAAAACTATATATTTGTAATGAAGGTATTTTTAATAAAAAGTCAACTTTTATTATATAAATCATAGCCCATATTTAATCACGTAACCTCAAAATAAATGATCAATTTATGTTACTAAATGGAGAAAAATCAAAATTCAATCTTTATGTAATTTAATAATTTGAAAAAAAAAATCAGCTAATAATTAATTAATTAGTTCACAAAATAAGAAGCATTCATCTATATATTTCATTAAAACTTTCAAATAATTTTTATTCTATTAATTTTTAAATTTGAACTTTCATTTCTGGAAACTTAATTTATTAATAATCGTTTAAAGTAATCCCAGAAACCGTAGTTTTTAATAGAATCAGTTAATATATAATTAGTCAGTTCACAACATAAAAAGCATTAAACAATTATTTTCATTGGAACATTAAAATAATGTTCACATTATATATATTTTTTTAATTTGAAAATGCATTTCTATACATTCAATTTATTCCAGACCTTTAAATCTAATTCCAGAATAAATCAAAATATATGTACATAATAATTAATAATTTCACAACATAAAAAGCAATAAACTGTTATTTTAATTGAAACATTCGAATAATTTTTACTTTATATTTCCCTGCAAAATTTAATTAATCTTAACTTTTTAAACTAATTTCATAGAAAAGTAAAATGTATGTACATATAACATTCAAAGCAGAATTCAGATACTTATTTCACAACATCACAAAAATTTAAAATAAAAAGCATTAAACTATAACTTTCATCAAAACATTCAAATCATTTTTACTTTACATTATTGCAAATTTTTACTTTCATTCCTAAAAATTTCATTTATTCATAACCTTTTATAGTAATTTCAGAAAAAATAAAACATATTTACACATAGTATTGAAAATTAAATTCAGATACTCTATTCACAAAATTAGGCACATTTGAAAAATTATGTAATTACAATAAGGGTATTTTAAATATCAATAAATTTTTATTATAAAAATTATATCCGATGTTCAATTATAAATCCTTAAATCAAATTATCAATTTATGTTACTTAATCTGAAAAAAGCTGAATTTTTACCTTTATTTAATTTAATATAGAGAGAAAAATTATCAGCTAATAATTAAATAATCAGTTCACAACATAAAAAGCATGAAAAAATTATTTTCGTTGAAACTTTCAAATAATTTTCACTTTATAAATATTTCTTTGAAATGTTGACTTTTCTTTTATTAAATTTAATTTCCTAATAATCTTTCAACTAATTCCAGAAAATGTAATTTCAAACAGAATCAGTTAATATTTAATACATGAAAAGCATTAAACAAGTATTTTCATTGAAACATTCAAATAATTTTTACATTGTATATATTTTTTTCGATTGAAATTGAATCAAATTTATTAATGACCTTCAAAACTAATTCCAGAGAAAATCAAAATATATGTACATATTGATTAATCATTTAACAACATAAAAAGCAATACACAGTTATTTAATTGAAAGATTCGAATAATTGTTACTTCATATTTTTCTAAAAATGAAACTCAATAATAATTTTTTTAAACTAATTCCATAGAAAAGTAAAATATATGTACATATAATATGGAAAGCATTTTGGAAGCTCTGACTTTTTAACTAAGTTAACTAAATTATTAAATTTTTAAAAGCACGAATTATAGAAGAAGATTAAACAAATTAAGTTTTAAAAAAAGTTAACAAAAATTCATACAAAAAAATGAAGTTTATAAGGTAAATTTGTATCAATTACAATTTCTAACCTCAAACAAAAATTGTATCTATTTAAATGATATTAATTAAAATTAATAATGCTACATATATTTTTAGATATCAAGACGAGGAATAGGATTCTAAAATTTTTTTTTTTAATATTAATTTAATATGGTTGATGAACTTTGAAATGTGACACGTAACCTGAACTTCACGTCCTGGCAAAAAAGATGAATTTTTAACTAAAGAGTTAAATTTTCAAATAAGTAAATTAAATTTCTACCAAAAAGACAAGTTTTTAACAAAATAATTGAGTTTTCAAGCTGAAATGTCGAATTTTTTCAGAAAATGTTTGATTTTTAAACCGGAAATATGAATTTTTAACAAAAAAGTTCATTTTCAACCAAGAAACATGAATTTTCAGCAAAAAATTGCAATTTTTAAACAAGCGGTCTCATTTAAACCAACAAAAAATAAAAAATCTTCACAAAAGAGATGAATTTTCAAAAAAAAGATGAGTTTTCTACAAAAGAGTTAAACTTTCAACATACAAAGATGAATTTCCAAATACTTTAATGAAATTTCTACCAAACAGACAAATTTGCAATAAAAGAATTGAGTTTTGAAGCTTGGAAAGTCGATTTTTTTTTAGGTAAGGTTTGATTTTTGAACCCGAAAAAATGATTTTTTATGAAAAAAGTTCATTTTTAACAAAAAAAGATGAATTTTATACCAAAAAATAATAATTTTCAACCAAACTGTTTTCTTCGGAACCAAAAAGGTAAAAATCTGCCCAAAATAGATGAATTTTTAAAAAACAAGATGAATTTCCAACAAAAACGTTGAATTTTCGAAGAATTAAATTAACTTTCTACCGAAAAGACAAATTTTTAAGAAAAGAATGGAGTTTTCAAGCTGAAAAGTCGAATTTTTTAAAAAAAGGTTTAATTTTTATACCGGAAAAGATGAATATTTAACGGAAAAGTTCATTTTTAAGCAAGAAACATGAATTTTCAACCATAATGATGAATTTTCAAATAATTAAATTGAGTTTCTACCAAAAAGACAAATTTGTAACAAAATAATGGAGTTTTCAAGCTGAAAAGTCGATTTAAAAAAAAAATGTTTGATGTTTAAACCCGGAAAAGTCCAATTTTTTTAGAAAACGGTTGACTTTCAAACCATGATGAGGAAAACGGATTTAGTTTTCGAAACGTCGACAGCAGAAATAAAGGATTTTTAACAACTAATTCTACTTTTTGGTCTGAAGTATTTCAATTTTACCAACTACATATATTTATTTCTATAAACTTATATTACTCAGCCAAACAACATCGCTCTAACATTATTCTTATCTTAGAATTTATATGGAAACCCATTATTTTTTCGATTTTTTTTTAATATTCATTTAGAATTATAAAATAACTTATTGCAATTATAATTTGATTATATTAGAAAATTGAAAAAATTGCCCTGGAATCTTCCAGATGTTTTACTCATAATTTTGGGAATCTTTTGTAATCTTTTAAAATCCTGCCTTCCTTAAGGGGGTATTTCTATTTGGCCGGAAAAATTTAGATCTGGGCACTATGATCTATTTTCAGAAAAATCAGAAATAAAAATCCACTTTTTCATTGTGTTTTTTATATTTTTCAATATTAATGTTTTTATCATCCTGTATACTTAATCAAACAACAATTTACTAATAGGATGTATATATTATGAACAAGTCCTAGAACGTGTCCAGATAATTATCAAAAATAAGGTTCTGGCACTAACCTCAATTTTTCAGGATTTTAATAATAACTTATCAGGTTTTTATAATTTTTTAATTAAAACAAATTTTTTTTCAAATTTTTTACATGTTTTCAGGTTTTTATATTTATATTATTGTCTCAAAAACTCTGGATAATCACACATGTAATTATGTTATAATTAATACTTGCAAATGTATTCCTGGCACTTATCATTTATATCCAGTGAAAAATATTATTCATTTTACTTTTGGATTTATGGATAATTGAAAAAAAATTTTAATTGTTTTTTAAATTAATTGTTGCTATATTTTTGAAAATTCTATCCTCTTTTCATAAGTTAATTTTTGTGATTTAATTTCATCGAAATACTTACTTACAATATATGAGTTCTCCTTCTTTGAATATAATAATATATTGTTTGTTAAAAATTGTTTTTGTTTTATTATGTTTCATTAATTAAACTAACAATTTTACAAAAGTTCGAATTGTTCACAGTAATCCTTTATTCAAGGTTGAACCTGATTCACTTATAAATAAAATCAATTAATTTTTCGATCAATATTCAATATTGGGGGGAGGGAGAAAAATATATTTTTTCATAGTCTATTTTTTGATTAAATATTTGTCAATCATTAAAAAAATTTTGTTAATAAGCAATAATAGTTTTTTTTTTTAATTTATCAATCATTACAGTACAAGTCCGATAAGTTGCCGTCCGATAAGTGAACACTCCCCTTAAAACGTCATCACGTATTTGTCGTGACTTTATACATGACCCATCGTGTAATCGTTTTCCATTTCAATGTTTTGATTTTTGTCAAATAAAAGTTAGATTGGTTTTGAATGTTATTTTTTGATTATGAATCTTTTTCTAGTTTTTTTTTGCGAAAATTATTCATGATAAAATGAACATCATTTTTTTATGAATTTAAAAAAAAAATTATTTATTTTTTATTTTTTGATAGTATAGTATGTGGAATTTTGAACGCAAAGGGGTTTGTTTGGTTCGAACACTTCAACGAAGCTGCAGCAGGGTCAACTGCGCAGAGCGGAGAGTACTCAGCCGCACGCTGCGAAGGGCCGCCTCGGCTGTCAGGCAGACAGGTCATAAGTGTGTATAATAGAGTCATCATTCGTCTCAAACATTTTTTCCTGCCCTAGTTAAAACTTTCAGTGTTAGGTCTGAATTTTCAGTCTCACGCCACATGTTGAGCAAGTCGTTTTTCTCGAAACACGATTTTTTAAAATAGCTGACATGATTCCGTCAAAACCACTGAACAGATTAAGCTCAAATTTGGTGGATATATTCAGCAGATGTTTGGCTATAGTCCGGACTAAAATAAATAAAAAATAATGATTTTTGAATTTTCAGCAAGTTAAAAACTACCCCCAAAAAAGTCAAAATTCGCAAACAAAATTTCAAATGGGCTTCATTTTGTCAATTTGTGATATTTTTTATTTGTTCTAGTCCCGGCTATAGCCGTACTTGTATATTTTAGAAAATCTCTTCGATTTTTTTCAAAAACCTTTTGAAATCTCTTGAAATTTTCATTAAAAACTTATTTTTTCAATCAATCTTATCCAATTTAAAAAAATTTTGAAGTCTTTTCAAAACTTGTACACATTTTTTTTTAAAATTAACTTTTATGTTGACACCCGTATTCTTCTTTTTAACATTTTGGAAAACTTATTGAATATTCCTTCAAAATTAATTTTTCCGAAAAAAAATTATTGTAAGTTTTTCTAGAAATTTTGATATAAATTTTGAAAAGCTTACCAATTTGAGACATCTTCAAAAATTTACATTGTGTTTTAAATTTTTTTAAATCTTTCTACGTTCCAAATTATTTTGGAATCTTTTCAAAACTTTTAAGTACAGTTTCCCAATATTTCAACTTTTGCGAAACCTTGCATTTTTTCAAAGATTTGTAATTTTCTACAATAATTTACGGAAAATTAAAAGTGTTTCCATAACGTCGAACACCCAGATTAAAAAATGTGAATTTCTGTAGATTTCTATAATACCTTGTAGATTTTTACGACAAAGTAGAAAAAATATTAATAAAAAATCATGCAAATTTTTTAACTTTTTTAAAAAATTTGTTTACTTTTCTACAAGATAATATAAGAAAAAGTTAGCTATTTGTATTCAACTGTATTTTTTCATTCAATTTTGTACATTATTTAGAAAAAAATTACATGTTTTAACAAATATTATAGTTGTAGAAATGTTCTACTTTCTTGTCAACATTTTTTTCCACCCGGGATGAGGAAGATCAAAAATGAATTTTTAACAAAAAAGTTAAATTTTTAATTTGATAATATTAATTTTCAACAAAAAAGTTGATTTACAATAAAATATTGGAATTTCTGACTAAAATGATGAATCTTCAACCAAAAAAAATTATTTTTCCCAACGTAGTTCAACTATCAAATAAAAAAGAATAATTCTTATCAAAAAAATATAATAATTTATATTTCAACTGAAAAAAAATCAATTTTAAATTAAAAACAGCTGAATTTAACAACAAAAACCTAAATTTGAACAAAATAGTTGAATTCTTAACAAAATACCTTAATCTTTATTCAAAAAATAGAATTTTTTAGCTTGAAAAGATAACTTTTCAATTTTCTAAAAAATTATTTTCAACCTAATAAAAACAAAAATTGTGATTTTCAACCAGAAAATGTCAATTTTCAACAAATAAGTTAATTTTCAAGGAAAAAACAGATTATCAACAAAATAGTTAAATTTACATTCAAAGAGACCAAAAAGTCTAATTTTCTACAGAATAGTTTAATCTTCCACCAAATAGTTATATTTTCAACATAAGAGTTGAATTTTAGAATAAAATGATGAATCTTCAACCAAAAAAACTATTTTTTCATAACGTAATTCAACTTTCAAACAAAAACGATGAATTTTTATCAAAAATTATAATAGGTAATATAAAAAAAAAATTTGAATGAGAAGCACCTGAATTCGAACAAAAAATAGAAAAATTCAAACAAAATAGTTGGATCCTCAATCAAAAAAGAATTATTTTCATTTTAACTATAATGGATGAATTTTCTAACAAAAAAGACAAATTCGCGAAAAAGATCTAAATATTCATTTATGCAGTTGAATTTTCAAATTTAAAATATAATTTTTCAATTTAAAATATTACTCCCCCCCCCCCCCCAACCCCAAAAAAAACAATCTTTTAACCAAATAGTTGAATTTTTTACCAAATATTAAAAATTTTGAGACAAAAAGACGAATTTTCAACAACACAATTTCATTTTAAACTCGAAAATGTACATTTTCTACAAAAAAGTTAACTTTTAGTGAACAATCAAATTTTCAACAAAATGTTAAATTTTAAGACAAAGGGATAATTCTTCAAACAAGAAAGATTTTTCGGTCAAAAAATAAAAAGGGTTTCGACCAAACTGTTAAATTTTCGAGCCAAAAAGACGAATTTTCTACAATATAGTTGAATCTTCAACCAAAAAATTACATTTTTAACATAAGAGTTGGATTTATGACGAAAATGCTGAATCTTCAACCAAAAAAATTACGTTTTCATAACTTAGTTCAACTTTCAATCAAAAACGATGAATCCTTATCAAAAAATATAATAGTTTACATTTCAAAAAAAAAAAAAAAATTTTGAGTCAAAAACGACTGAATTCAACCAAAAAATTAGAAACATAAAACAAAATAGTTGAATCTTCAATCAAAACACAATTATTTTCATTTCAACCAAAATGGATGAATTCTCTTCCGAAAAAGACGAATTTTCAGCAAAACGCATGAATGTTCATTCAAATACCTAAATTTTAACTTGAAAATATAACATTTCAATACGAAATTTCAATTTTCAAACACTAAAAACCACATTTTCCACCAAATAGTTGAATTTTCTACAAAATAGTTAAATTTTCGAGGCAAAGGGACGAATTTTCTACAAAAAAATGCAACTTTCAACCCAGAAATAAAAATTTTCAACAAAAAAGTTAATTTACAATAAAAAACAGAATTTCCAACAAAATAGTTAAATTTTCAATCAAAGAGATAAATCTTCAACCGAGAAAGATTTTTTAGTCAAGAAAAAAAAATCGACCAAATTGTTGAATTGTTAAGTCAAAAAGACGAGTTTCCAACCAAATTGTTCAATTCTAATTCTAAAATAATAATTCTAAAAAAACAACAAAAGTATAAATAATTGAAATACCTTGAAAAACATTTAAATCCCTAGAAATATTCCAAAATGAAGTAAATGTGGTAGAAAAAACGGGTTACTTAAAAAACTCTGAAATATTTATTTGAAAATTTGACTATTTTGTTGAAAATTTATTTTTTATTTTTCAATTAATTTTTTCATCTGAAAATATTCCATTGTTTGTTGAAAATTCAACTATTCGATGGAAAATTCATTTATTTGGTTGGAAATCCATCTTTTTGAATAGGAAACTAATCTTATTTGTTGAAAATTAATCATTTTTTTTAGGGATCAACTATATTGTTAAAAATTCGTCTTTTTTTGTTGGATTAAACTGGTTGAAAATTCGTTATTTTGTTGATGAAAATTAGTTTTTTAAACTGAAAAGTCAACTATTCCATTTTTGGTTGAAAATTCTACAATTTGATCGCAAATTAACTTTTTTGTTAAAAATTTATATTATTGGGTTGAAGATGCAACTACTGTGATGAAATAACTATTTGATTAAAAATTACATTATTTATCAAGAAAAACTATTTTGTTAGAATTTTTTTTTTTGTGAAAAGTTAAGTTTTTTATCTGAAAAGATAGGTATTCCATGTTCGATTGAAAATTCACCTTTTTTAGTTGAAAATTCAACAATTTTTTCGAAAGTTCAGGTATTTTCTGTAGAATTTCTCTCTTGGTAAAAAATTATTTCTCTTGATTGAACAATTAACTATTTGGTTGAGAATTTAATTTGATGAAAATTCGTCTTTTTGGTAGAAAATCGATTTTTCGGTTCATAATGTTTCTTATATAAAATAAAGATATTTTTTGTTTAAATATCAACTATTGTAATTTTTTATGTAAATTCATCTTGATAGATTGAAAATTTAACTCCTTGGTTGAAATTTGAACTAATTTCTCTTAAATATTCATTGTTTTGGAAAGAGATTCATAATTTTGGTACAAAAATTGTCTCTTTGGTTGAAAATTGAACTAACTTGTTAACAATTCCTTTTTTGGGTTCAAAATTAATTTTTTTAATTGGAAATGGAACTATTTGGTTAAAAATGAACTTTTTTGTTCAAACTTTTTAATTTCGGGTTCAAAAAGTCAACTGTTTTGTGTAGAAAATTCTTATTTCTATCTTGAAAGTTCAAAAATTTGGATAAAATTCAACTGTTTTGCAGGAAATTATTTTTTTTTAATTTGATTTGTTTAAATCTTCAAAAATTCAACTACTTGATTCAAAATTGAAGTATTTTGTTGAAAATTCTTCATTTTTGATACAAAATTAATGTTCTCGTTTGAAAATTCAACTATTTGTTCAAAAATTGATTTATGCATGCAAGTTTCAAGCAACTTTTTAAAAAGATGAGATAGGTAATTTTTGTTTATCCCATTTATATCATACAATTCTGAATATTTCTATCCTAAAATTTTTCAAACAGTGCACAATTTTTCTCATAATTTCTCTCATTCAAATATCGCACATGCTATAGGATAGGATAGGATAGGATAGGATAGGATAGGATAGGATAGGAT
>CAKNXH010058888.1:38845-56079 GCA_932178445.1 Andricus quercusramuli
ATGTATATTGTTGAAAATTCTTCTTTCCTGTTGATTTCAACTGTTTTTATTTCCAATTAAAATATTTTCTGGTTGAAAATTCAACTGATTTTTTTCAGTTAAAAGTTCACCTATTTTGTTTGAAATTTTTTTTTTTTTAATTTAAAAGTGCAACTAATTGGTTAAAAATTAATATGTCTAGTTTGAGAATTCAAATTTTTTGTTTGTTTGAAAAATCTTTTAATTGGAAAATTTAACATTTGTTTGAAAATTCATGTTTTTCGTTGTTTTCAACTGTTTTTTTATTTCTAATTAACATATTTTTTGACTGAAATATCAACTATCACATATTTCATTAAAAATTCCTTTTTTGTTTGTGTTGGAAAGTTTAGCATTATAATTTTGGTTCAGATTTCTTCTCGCATGGTTGAAAAAGATCTTTTTCAGTCAAAAATTTAACTATTTTGTTTTTAAATAAATTTGCATGAAACATTGAACAATTTGGTACCAAATTAACTTTTTTGTTGAAAAATCACATTTTCAGTAGAAAATGAAACTATTTATTTGATAATTTCACTATTTTGTAAAAAAAAAAGACTTTTTTTGTAGCATAATCATGTTTTCTGGTTAAACTTCTTAAATTTACTACAACTTAAATTAATCGGGATGAAAAACTCATCCTTTTGTTTCGAAATTTAACTTTTTGGTTAAAAATTCATCTTTTTTAGGTAAAAATTCAACTATTTCATTTTTGAGTTGAAACTGATCCCTTATAAGACTAAAATTCAACTATTTATTAGAAAATTAATGTATTTTTTAAAAAATTCATCTATTTTGTAAAATTCATATTTTTTTAATCTAAAATTCAACTGTTTCCGTAAAAATTCTTGCATTTGAATTAAAAGGTCGTCTTTACGGTAGAAAAAGTCTTCTTTTTTGGTTGGAAATTTATCTTTTTTACAATTTATAGAACTTGACGCTAAAAATTGATTTATTGCAATTCGAAAACCTTCAATATTAAACTGTTTTCAATTTTTAAAAATATCGAATTAATATATTCATAATTAAACCCTTATTATTAAATTTTAAATTCTATTTAAATATGGTTTGAGTCTAAAATATTCAATTTTTAAACCGTTCATTTTGAAATTTAAGAATTAAGGAAAAGAACCATTTTTTCATATTTAACAATATTTTACTGTTTATTTAAAATGAGCCAATATAAATAAAATAATAAAAACTGAATTGTTTGAAATAGAAAGCCTTGAATGTTCTATATTTTTTATTTTCTAATTAAAATTGTTGAATTTTGATATATAAATAAAATTTGAACAATGATTCATTTACAATAAATTTGTGTATCTTTAAGAGATATTTAGAAATTAGGAAAAGATTAAAACTTAATTTAAAACTTGAAAAGATTTCCAACATTTTCAAAAAAAGAATTTGGCAGATTTCAAGGCAATTTTTTTATGTTTGATGACTTAAAACATTTACGGAAAAATTCGAAAAAAACCCGAAAATTTTTTTTCTCTATTAAAACGGCCACCTTGATTTCCGACTAATAAAGTATATCCAAATTTAATAAATAAATTATTCAATAGCCTAGATCATAAAAAACATTTAAGATTATTAAAAAGTATAAAATTTCTTATAAAAAAAAGTTTTTTTCTCTTATAAATTTAGAAAACTGCTTAATTTTTCTGGAAAAAAATTCACGACCCATGATAATAACAAAATTTTTATGTTCTTTTTTGGTCGAAATTATTTGAAAAACGCATAATAAATTCATATTAAAAGTACACCTGTGAACTTGATGAATCCTTGTTTATAAATATTTAGTATTCTTTTTATCAGCTGTCTGGTATGAGCTTACAGAAAATAATAATCGAAGTTTGAACAATTTCCTGAGAAAAATATGTTCCTGTCATTTTTATTTTTTTTTATTTAAAGCTGAAAAATTAATTTATATTTACCCAAAACCCATATTAAAAATTATGTAGTTTTTACTTGCGAAAGTAATGGCTTTTAATTAATAAATGTTCCATCATATAGTTACAATTAAACTCGGGCCCTCGAATATTTTCTCGATACTTTTTCCTTATCAATTTATTCTCTATGATGTTAAAATAGATTCTAATAAAATAAAGCTGAGGTTTTTTGGAAACTATCATTACAAAATTCTAATTTCTGAGACCAATAAAACATAATTTTCTTACAGAATTGAATAAAAACCCGGTTGAAGGGTTTTCCGCTGGTCTTATAGACGACAATGATATTTATCGATGGGAAGTGCTTATTATTGGACCTCCGGATACTCTCTAGTAAGTAAAACGTTTCAAAAACTGAAAAATAATTTTTTCGATATTGAAAAAATTATTTTAAATTGCTATTACTTCAACTAGAGTTTTTTTAATATTTTGATACTTATAAGTAATTATGAATTTATAATAGAAATGTTATAATAAAAAAAAAACTATGTAGATATATCTAGAAAAACATTTAACGTTTATATTTTTTTTGTTACAGCGAGGGTGGATTTTTTAAAGCGCATTTGCAATTCCCAAAAGAATATCCCCTTAGGCCTCCAAGAATGAAATTTATTACAGAAATATGGCATCCGAACAGTAAGTTTTTCGAAGAATCCTTCTTGCATTTATTATTTGATTACAGGCCTCACAAACCGGTCCTTATAATCCCCTATTGTACCCTTTTTTCAAGATTTGGTCCCTATTGTGTCCTATTTGCAAACCATAATGGAACTTTACTAAAATTTGTAATAAGATAAATCTTCCGAGAGACAGGCATTTTGAAAAAATAGCAAAAATCGGGTAATTTCTGTAATCAGACACTTTTCTTCTAAAAAAATTAACTCATGGGTTAATCCAAGGTGTCTAGTGTCCTGGAAATCCTTGAAACCCTGGATAAATCCTGGAATTCATTTTTACCTGGAAAAGTCCTTGAATTTTTCTCATGGTTCTGGAATTTTTGTTCTTTTAAAGCAAAAATAGTTTTTTTTTTAAATTTTTCTCTGCTGAACAAAAAAAGAGGACCTTTTTAACAAGAGACTGTTTATTTTATCATGGTCAAAATCACAAAACTATAATCGAAATGTTATTTGAAATTGAATATTAATGGTAAGAGCAAGTAAAAAATTGTTCAGGGCAAAATAAAAATTTTTATTAAAAAGTCATATACTTTTTGTTTGAAATATCTACTATTACATTATTCGTTGAGAATTCATATTTTTTGGTAAAAAATTCATCTTCTTGATTGAAAATGCCTTTTTTGATTGAAAATTAATTTTAAAACTAAAAAAGTAACTATTTTTGGCTGAAAATTGATATTTTTCAAATTGAAAATTCAATCACTTGGGTAAAACTTGAACCACTTTGTTAAAAATATATTTGTTTGAGGGTTGATCTCTTTGATTGAAAATTTGAATATTTTGCTGAATTTTTTTTTTCATTTAAAATTAATTTGTTAGCCTACAAATGTAACTTTCCCATTTTTTTTTTTTAGCTGAAATTTAATCTTTTTTGCAAGTCAAAAATTGGTCTTTATTGGTAGAAAACTAATCCTGTTGGTGGAAATTTTCTCTGTTTTTATTGAAACTGCAATTTTTTGGTTAAAAATTAACTTTTTTGTTGAAAATTAATATTGTCTGGTTGAAATTCTGTCTTTTGGCTTGAATATTCAAAAATTTCTTTGATATTTTCTCCTGCCTTGGCTGAAAAAACTTTATTTGTTGAAAATTCGTCGTTTTGATTAAAAAATTCGTCTCTTTGGTAGAGAATTAATAATTTCGGATTGAAAATTCAACTGTTTTATAGAAAATTTGTTTTTTTGTTTGATAAAAGTTTACCTACTTTATTAAACATACATTCTTTGGTTTCAGAATGGCAGATTAATCATTTTAGTTGAAAATTCTTCTCTTCGGTTCCAAATTCGGCTATTTAGTTCAAATCTATTTTACTGAAAATTAATCATTTTTAGTTAAAAATTGAATTATTTGTCTGTTAATTGGTGTATTTTGTTCAAAATTTGTCTTTTTTGGTAGAGAATTAATTTTCTTTGTAGAAAATTGAACTATTCGGTCAAAAATGATTTTTTTTGCATTAAAATTATTTTTTTTTGCTGAAAATTTAACTATTCCAGTTTTGGTTGAAAATTCATATTTTTTTCAGTAAATTTATCTTTTTTGGTAGAAATTAAGGATCTTTCTAATTGAAAATTCAACTACTTGATTGAAAATTAAACTACCTTTCTTTAAACTTATTATTTTGGTTGAAGACTTAACTATTTTGTTGAAATTCCTTTTTTTTTCTACGAAAATTAATTTTTTTAACTGAAAATTTAACTGTTCCATTTTTGGATGGAAATTTATCGTCTTTAGTAGAAAATTCAACTATTCGGTTGAAAATCTATGTTATTATTTGTTTGCAAATTGGTTTATTTTGTTGAAAATTTTTCATTTTTTGGTAGAAAATTTATTTTTTTTGTTGAAAGTTCGTCGTTTTGGTTCAGAAATCATCTTTGTAGGTGATGGCACTATTTAATTTTTCATTGAGAATTCGTCTTTTTGTTGAACATTCCGATTTTCGTGTAAGTTTTTGTTGCAAATTCAATTGTTTTGTTGAAAATTCGCTTATTTCGACAGAAAATTCGTCCTTTTGGATTTAAAATTCACCTTTTTTATTAAGAATTAAACTGTGTTCCAAAAAATTCAATTATTTCGTTGGAAATGCATCTGTTTTTGGTTAAGTTTAATCTTTTCTGTTTAAAATTCGATTATTTAGTTGAAAATTCATCTTTGTAGGTTACAAACTCAACAATCTGGTTAAAAATCAACTTATTTGTTGAGTATTTCATTACAAATAAACCTAACAGATGTTTAGAAGAAAAATTGTGGGTTCGATTTCTACAGTTTTTCAAAATAATTAGTTGAATTGTTATCTTTTCGAATTGTGACATTATTCAGTTTACAGTGCGTAATTCGAAAATCTTTTACTTTAAAAATTTTCCATTTTTATTTTTAAGCGTACGTAAATTAATTATTTTTAAAAATAAACTGCAGTTCAAGTATTCAAAACTGATCAATAATTTGTTTGACAAGACGATTGAAAATCCTTTCAATGTTTGACAATTTCCAGATTTTATCGTTAAAAATTAAACTGTTTCTGTTCGAAAGCCTCAGTCGTTACAAAAATGTAAACGCTCGGTTGAGACTTTGAAAACTATTTTAAATTTAAAAATAATTTCATAATTGATTCCTGATTAAAGGCTTGTATTAATTTTAAAATATTTTTCAATTCTAGAGCAATCAATTTTTAACCCATTGAATTTGAAAATTTTTAATTAACAAAATGAATAATTATTTGATATTTATAAATATTTGATTGCTGATTTAAGATGAGCAATTTCAAACCAAATTTTTGATAGTAAACAATTTAAAACAGAATTGTTTGAAATAAATTAAATTGTTGAATTTTGATGTATAAGTACTAATTGCACTTATTATTTGTTATTTCTAGAAGAAATTCGAGTAATTTTCAGAGATATTAAGAAGTTTTGAAAAGATTCAAAATTAATTAATAACTTCAAATAATTTAAACGAAGTTAGTGCACCGACAAAATCCGGCTATTCGTACCGAAATTTTGTTTAAAGTAGATACAGCCTAATTTAAAAAAATGTTGATTTTTGCAGATTCCGAAAAAAAAATTTAAGAATTTTAAGCATTGTAAAAGGCTTCAAAAGAATAACAACATTTTCTAAAGATTCCTAGGAAAATTAAAAATAATTTTTTATAATGAAAAATTATTTTAAGAGAATTTTAAGAAGATAAAAAAAAAAGAATCTGGAAGATTTTAAGGGAATTTTTCAGGATTTCCTAACAAAAATTCGAATAATTTTAAAAGATATTCACAAGTTCTGACAAAATTTCAAAAATAATTTAAAGGTTGAAAAATTTTAAACACGCAAATTTTTCAAGATTTTGAAATAAAATTTTGGATATTTTTAAACTATTTAAAATAAAAATCACGTATATTCTAATTTCAAAACAGTGTTCCGTTCAAAAAAATGTATTCGTTCAATTTTGAATGCATCTAGCTTAAAATTGTTCAAAGTAACATAAGTGTGAAAATTATAAAATTCATTGATTGATTCTTCAATTTATAGCATTAAAATGATAACATGGATTTATATTTTTATACGTGTGAATTGTTGAGCATTTTAATGCAAAATTTTTAAATTAAAAAACTTTCAAACTTAATTTTAAAAGTTTTAATCGTCAGATTCATTTTATAGATTGTCACAGCATTTAATAATATTTTATTGGATTAGAAAAAAATTCAAACAGTTTTTGGAATTCACCCTGAATTCTTGTGAATTTAGTCTGAATTCTTTTAAATTCTTTGGAATTATTTTGAATTTTTTAATTCAGTTGATAAAACAATCAAAGGATTTGAAATATTTTAAGGTATATTTTTAATTCCTTGGCATTTACAAGAGCTTTGCAAATTTTTAAGGGATTCCAAAAGATTTTATAGAATTTGAAATATTTTGGGACATTTTAAAGATTACCAAACATTTCAAGGCCTTGGAAAAATGTAGGGTATTTTAAAAGACTCCAAGGCATTTCATCAAATTATTTTGAATTCTGTTTTATTTTTTGAAGCTCATTTCAAAGATACTGAATCCAATAATTTTTTTCATACTTTTTGAATTTTTTCAATGTACTTGATCCTTTAAATTCCTCCAAATTCAATCAAATTTCACTAAAGTGAATGGAATTTTTTCGAGTTTTAAATTTATTGTCCAATTTATTTGAATTCTTTTTTTGGTTATAAATTAGTAGGGTTTCGAAGATTTGAAGAGATTTGAAATTATTTTTTGGAATTCACCCTGAAATCTTGTTAATTCTTTAGAATTCTCTTGAGTCTTTTTAATTCACTTGAATTCCTCGACATTTACTCAATTCTACTTAATTCAATGGATTCTTTTTAATTTTTAAAAGATTTTATTTAATTAAAACCTTACCTTGAATTCTTAGGAATTTCATCAAATTCTTGTGAATTCCCTTGAATTTTTCAAAGCTAATTTCAAGGTTACTGAATTCAATGAATTTTTAAAATAGTTTTTGTATTATTTTCAATTGACTTAATCCCTTAAATTCCGCTAAATTCACTCAAATTTCACTGAAATTAGTAGAATTTTTTAAATTATTTCCAATTCATTTGAATTCTTTTTTGGTTATAAATTAGTAGGGTTTCCAAAATTTGAAGAGGTTTGAAATTATTTTTAGGAATTCACTTCGAATTATTTGAAATTCTCTGGAATTCTTTTGAGTTTTTTTTAATTCACTTGAATTCTTCTAAATTTACTCAGTTCTGCATAATTTTATCGTTTGTTTTTAATTTGTAAAATTTTGTATTTAATTGATCCTAAAGTCTTTTAACCTCACCTTGAGTTCTTAGTCATTTTATCAAATTCTTTTGAATTCTCTTGAATTTTTCAAACCTCATTTCAAAGTTACTGAATTCAATGAATTTTTTAAATAGTTTTTGTATTATTTTTAATTGACTTAATCCCTTAAATTCCTCTAAATTCACTAAGATTTTACTGAAATAAATGGATTTTTTTCAATTTTTTCAAATTATTTCCAATTCATTTGAATTCTTTTTTGGTTACAAATTAGTAGGATTTCAAAGATTTGAAGAGGTTTGAATTTTTTTTTTGGGAATTCACCCTGAATTCTTGTAAACTCTTTTGAATTTTTTAAATTTACTTGACTTCTTCTTAATTTACGCCATTCTACTTAATTAATGGATTTTTATTAAGTTTTAAAAGTTTTTATTCAATTTATCCTGAAGTCTACAATTTTTTGAAGCTCATTTTAAAGATATTTAGTTCAATGATTTTTTTCATACTTTTTGGATTTTTTCAATTCACTTGATCCCTTAAATTTGTCTAAATTCACTCAAATTTCACTGAAAACAAGAATTTTTTCGATTTTTCCAATTATTTTCAATTTATTTGAATTCTGTTTTGGTTATAAAGTAGTAGGGTTGCAATGATTTGAAGAGGTTTGAAATTATTTTTTGGAATTCGCCCTGAATTCTTTTAAACTCTTGAGTTTTTTTAATATACTTGAATTCTCCCAAACTTATTCAATTTTACTTAATTAATGGATTGTTAATAATTTTTTAAAAATTTTTATTTAATTGATCCTGAAGTGTTTTAACCTCTCCTTGAATTTTTAGGCATTTCATCAGATTATTTTGAATTCTCTTGAATTTTTTGAAGCTCATTTCAAAGATACTGAATTCAATTTTTTTTCATACTTTTTGAATTGTTTTCAGTTCACTTGATCTCTCAAATTCCTCTAAATTCTCTCAAATTTCACTGAAATCAATTGATTTTTTTCTCGATTTTTCAAATTATTTCCAATTCATTTGAATACTTTTTTGTTTATAAATTAGTATGGTTTCAAAGATTTGAAGAGGTTTGAAATTATTATAAATTCTTTGGAATTCTTTTGAGTTATTTTAATTCACTTGAATTCTTCTAAATTTACTCAATTCTACTTGATTTAATGAATTGTTTTTAATTTTTAAAAGTCTTGCTTTCTTAGGCATTTTATCAAATTCTTGTGATTCCCCTTCAATTTTTCGAAGTTACTGAATGCATTTAATTTCTTTCATACTTTTAAAATGTTTTTTAAATTCACTTAGGATGTATTTTTTTATTTAAAATTTTGTTTTTAAATTCATTTGAATATTGTTATGAATAAATAATAAAATTGTTTTGAAATCTTATGAATTTTTCCTGAATTTGTTACCCTTCAAGTGTGAAAAAAGTACCCTGTGAGCATTACAAAAAGTACATTTTGGCCCCTATTTTATTCCATAGAGACTGTGAGGCCTGTTAATGAAAATAATGTACTAATCAGAAATAAAAATATTTTTCAGTCGAAAAGAATGGTGACGTGTGCATATCGATCTTGCACGAGCCAGGAGATGATAAGTGGGGCTACGAAAAGGCTTCTGAACGGTGGCTTCCAGTTCACACAGTTGAAACAATTCTTATAAGCGTGATTAGCATGCTCGCTGATCCAAATGATGAAAGTCCCGCCAACGTAGATGCCGCCGTAAGTTGTTAAAAACACTCGAATTTTTTCATCCACAAGATCGCGTACAATATAAAACTGAGAACGCGAAAGTGTCAGGGTGTCTAGCGACCTTGAAAACCTGGAATTCTCCTTGAATTTTTCACGAGAACCTTGAATTAATTTTTGTTTTCAACAGATTTTTTTATTGAAATGCCAGGGTGTCTAGCGACCTTGAAAAACCTTGAAAACCTGGAATTCTCCTTGATTTTTTTGAAAACCTTGAAAACCTGGAAACCTCTTTTAATTTTTCACGAGAACCTTGAATTTGAATTTTTTTTTGCTTTCAAAACAGTTATTTTATTGAAATGTGAAGAGTAATTGAAATCTTTTAGTCTATTATGGAAGAAATATCTCGTTTAGAAGAAATATTGCTACTGAAATTTGTTTTATTTATCAAGATATAATATGATTTGAAATAATTCAATGATTTCAACGAATACGAAAGGTTTCACAAACAAAAATTTGAGAAAGATTTCACGAATATGTCCAAACATTTTACACAGATTGTAACGATTTAAAAAACTTGAGACATTTTTAAAGACGTCACAAATATTTCAAGGATTTCATAAAGATTCCAAAATATTTCGAAGATTCGAAAGATTTCGCAATTTTTTCAAAGAATTCCAAAGATTTTTTCAAAGATTTATATGATTTTTAAGAGATTTCCAAGTCTTAAGTTTTTAAAAACATCTCAAAGATTTGAAACGAGTTCAAACTTTTTAAAAAGATTTCACAAAGATTTTAAATACTTCAATGATTCCAAACAAATACGAAAGATTCCATAAATATTTTACAAAGAATTCATAATCATTTCAACAGATTTCAAGTATTTGAAAGATTTCAAAAGAAAAAAAATTTGTAAAATGTACACCAGATTTCAAAGATTTGAAAATATTTCAAATATTTTAAAGGATTTCAACATTTTTCAGATGATTGGAAAATATTTCACAAGGATTTCGAATGTTTCCATGATTTCAAACGAATACAAAAGATTTCACAAATATTTAAAAGATTTTATACAAAATTTATTAAAGATTTTTATAATATACAAGAATTTCAAAGATTTCAAAAAGGGTACATACAGTACACCAGATTTCCAAGATTTAAAAAAATTTCAAAGATTTTAAACGATTTCAAATTTTTTCAGAAGATTTAAAAACATTTCAAAAAGTTGATAAGGATTTCAGAGATTTTAAACGATTTCAACATTTTTTAGAAAATTTTATAAGATTTCACAAAGATTTTATATATTTTAAATGATTTTAAATTAATATAAAGATTTCAGAAAGATTTCACAAATATTTCACAAATGTTTCAAAGATTTCTTAAAAAATGTATTCAAGATTTTATAAAATACAAGAATTTCAAAGATTTCAAAAAAGGTACAGTACACCAGAATTCAAATTTCTTAAAATATTTCAAAAGCTTTCACAAATATTTCAAAAATTTGATAAGAATTTCAAAACATTTCAAGATTTTAAATGATTTCAAATTTTTTCAGAAGATTTAAAAACATTTCAAAAAGTTGATAAGGATTTCAGAGATTTTAAACGATTTCAACATTTTTTAGAAGGTTTTATAAGATTTCACAAAGATTTTAAATATTTCAAATGATTTTAAATGAATATAAAGATTTCAGAAAGATTTCACGAATATTTCAAAGATTTCTTAAAGAATGTATTCAAGATTTTATAAAATACAAGAATTTCAAAGATTTCAAAAAAGGTACAGTACGCCAGATTTCAAATTTCTTAGAATATTTCAAAAGATTTCACAAATATTTCAAAGATTTAATAAGAATTTCAAAACATTTCAAGATTTTAAATGATTTCGACATTTTTCAGAAGATTTCAAAAGATTTCACAAAGGTTTGAGATATTTCAATGATTTTAAATGAATACAAAATATTTCAGAAAGATTTTACAAATATTTCAAAGAATTCATAAGGATTTCAAAAGATTTCAAAACATTAAAAAGATTTTAAACTGTTTCCAAATTTTTTAGAAGATTTCACAAAGCTTTAAAAATATTTCAATGATTTCAAACAAAAAAAAAGATTTCACAAACAAAGAATAATTTCACAAATATTTCATAGATTACATAATGATTTCAAAAGATTTCAAAAAATTTCGCAAAGTTTTCAAAAATTTTTAAACAATTTTTTAACATTCCAAAAAATTGTCAAAGATTTCACAAAGATTTTAAATACTTTAACAGATTTCAACGAATTCACAAAGATTTTAAAAGCTTTCTTTGGAAACTGTTGGCCAATAAAAAATGAAATGGCTCATTTTTTGCAGGTATAAAAACTGGTTATTTCATTATTCGATGTAAAAAAGGTAGACCTGGAAAAACTTGATTTCTTGACCTGGAAAACCTGGAAAAGACCTTGAATTTTCTTTCTAAGAATCGCTGGACACCCTGAATGCGAAAAGTAATTAAAATCTTTTAGTCTATTTTAAAAGAAACATCTCCTTCAGAAGAAACCTTGCTGCTACTTTTTTTTACCTTTCTTACTATTTTCATCCAAGAAAGATTTCAGTTGAGTTTTCAACGCCAAAATATGAATTTTAAACAAGTAAATTTTCTATGAAATAGTTGAATTTTCAACCAAAAAAATGACTTTTTAACAAAACTGGTAAATTTGCAAACAAATAATAAATTTTATAGCTAAAAAGATAATCTTTAGGACAAAGAATTTGCAAAGAAAAAGTAATATAAAGATAAAAACAAGGCAAATAAATTACTAACAAGAATGTTATTTCAGGGTTACCGCAAAACTTCATTTTAAAAATTTCCTAATTTTTTTAGTCAGAAATTCAACTATTTGGTTGCAAGTTTATATTTTGTTGAAAAGTTATATTTTTTGGCAGAAAATTGGTTAAAATTTAATTATTTGGTTGAAAATATATTTATTTTGTTGAAAAGCTGTCTTTTTGGTTGAAAATCAAACTACTTTGTTAAAAATGCATTTTTTTAAACTGAAAATTGCAATTTTTGATTGAAAATTATTTTTTGTATCGAAGGCTTATATTTTTCATTTGAAAATTAGTTTTTTAAAATGAAAATGTAGAAATTCCATTTTCGGTTCAAAGTTGATATTTTTTCTTTTTAAATTCAAATATTTGTTAAAAAAATTTATATAATTTGTTAAAACTTCGTCCTTTTTTGTAGGAAAATAATCTTCTTGCTTTAAAATCCGACATTTTGAATACGCTTTTTTCTTTATTGGCTAAAAAATCTTTTTTGGTTGAAAACTCCACTCATGTTGAAAATTCGTGTTTTCGGATTAAAGATTCAACTGTTTTGTAGAAAATTTGATTTTTCTCTGGAAAATTCAATAGTTTGGTAGATAATTCAACTAATTGATCGAATTTTGAACTACTTTGTTAAAAATTCATCCTTTTAGTTAAAGTTTTTTTGTTGGTTAAAAAGTAGGTTTTTTAACTAAAAATTTTAATTTTTGGTTGAAAAATAACTTTTTGATGGAAAATGCATATATTCGTGTTGAAAAATCAACTGCATTGTAGAAAATTCTTCTATCAGGCTTTCAAATTCAACAATTTGAGAGAAAATTCAGTTCCTTCAATTGAAAATTAATTTTTTGAAACGAATATGAAATTATTCGATTTTTGGTTAAAAACTGATGTTCTTAATTCAACTATTTTGTTGAAAAATTATCTTATTTGTTGAAAATTTAAAATTGCGAAATTTAAAAATAAATTTCTTGCTCAGTTACAATTTTTTTGAAAATGTGCAAGAACATGTTTTTTTTGGATTGAGCATATTCACACATTTTTAAAAAAGTTGCATATGTCGACCCTGTAATTTATTCAGCTTCAACTAAAGAAACCTTTTTTTATTTTGCTTTTTCGGAAAAAAATCTTTGTCGTGAGTTAGGATTTTTGGGATTTCAGATTTTTTTTGCGATTTTGGAACGTTATAAACTCCGTGAAAAAAAATGTTTTCCAGGTATAAAAAATAATAACATGTTTCTTTGGTTCAAACTGACTCAATTTCAGGTTCGAATCAATCCAGAAAACATGTTTTTGTATATTTTCAACAACAACAAAAAAATTTGTCAATTTGAGAAAGAGAACAGAAGATATTAACCGATTTCAAAATTTTTTCTTCACTTGTTTTGGAAAGTATTAATTATAGTAAGGAAGAAATGACAAATCTTGGAAGGAAATATTTATGAGAACTATGTTAAACCAGGGTGTCTAGCGACCTTGAAAACCTTGAAAACCTGGAATTCTCCTGGAATTTTTGTTGAGCCTGGAAAACCTGGAAATCTCCTTGAATTTTTCACGAGAACCTTGACTTAATTTTTGTTTTCAACAGATTTTTTTATTGAAATGCGAAAAGTAATTTAAATCTTTTAGTCTATTTTAAAAGAAACATCTCGTTCAGAAGAAACCTTGCTACTACTAGACCAGAAAAGATCAGTAAATGACCAGGAATTTAATTTAAAAACCGGGAATTTACTTCTGATCGTAGCAAAATTTAAGTTTTCATTATTTTAATAACTTTGGTCAATTTAGAAAAGTTGATGATTCATCATTTTAATTTAAAAATCTTCTCTGGTTGAATATGTAACTACTTTGTTACAAATCAATTTATCTTTTTTTTTTGTGTGAAAATTCAACTATTTGGTTAAAAATTCAACTATTCCTTTCAAAATTCATGTATTTTGTTAGAAAAATTGTATTTTTTGTAAAAAGTTATCTTTTTATTTGAAAGTTAATCTTCTTGTTTACAAATTCTTCTAGCCGGTTAAAAATGCAAGTATTTCAGTTAAATATTTATCATTTCTATTACATATTCATCTTTTGGGTTGGAAATAAAATTATTTGGCTGAAAGTTGAATTCTTTTGTTGAATTTTTTTTGAAGATTCATCCTTTTAATAAAAAATTCATTTCTTTGATTGAAAAATGAGCTGTTTCATTGAAAAGTTGTTTTTTCTTTGGATGATTTTCATTTGTTTGTATTCTTTAATTAAAAAGTAAGTTATTTCGTTAAAAATGTATGTATTTTGTTGAAAAATTGCACTTTTTGGTGGATAATTAATCTTTTTGTTTGAAAATTAATCTTCTTGTTTAAAAATGCATAATTTTTTAGTTAAAAATTCATCTTTCTGGTTTAAAAATCAACTATTTCAGTTGAAGATTCATTGTTGTAGTTGAAAACTCTTATGTTTGGGTTAAAATTAATTTTTTTAACTAAAAATGTTGCTATTCCATTTTTTGTTGAAAAATTGTATTTTTTGGTCGAAAATTAATCTTTTCATTTGAAAATTAATCTTGTTTAAAAATTCATCATTTTGTTTGAAAATTCAATTGTTCCAGTTAAGTATTCATCGTTTTAGTAGAAAATTCAAAAGGTTTCCAAATATTTCAAAGCTTTTATAATATTTAAAAGGATTTTGAACATTTTACAAACATTTAAAGGATTTCAAAGATTTTAAAACGTTTACAGTACACCAGATTTCTAAGATTTTAAAATATTTCGAAGATTTGAAATTATTTCAAAAAGTTTAAAAACATTTCAGAAGATTTGGAAAGATTTCACTATTAATTCACTGATTTCAACGAATAAAAAAGATTCCACAAACAAAGATGTGAGAAAAATTTCCCAAATATTTAAAAAGAATAAAAAAATTTCACAACAAATTCCCAAAGATTTCGAACATTTCATAAAGATTGCAAGGATTTGAAAGATTTCACAAAGATTTCGAACATTTCCAAATATTTTAAAACTTTCAAAAGATTTCAAAGGTTTTAAAGGTTACAGTAAACTAGATTTTTCAGATTTCAGAAGATTTCACACAGATTGAAAATATTTTCATGATTTTTAATGAATACAAAAGATTTCAGAAAGATTTCATAGAAATTGCATAAAGATATCAAAATAATACAAGAATTCTAAAGGTTTCAAAACATTTCAAAGATTTTAATCGATTTCAAAGATTTCGATGACTTCAAACGAATACGAAAGATTTCACAAACAAAGATTAAAGAAAGCTTTCACAAATATTTCAAAGATTTCATAAAAATTTCAACAAATTTCAAAGGTTTCAAGGTTTTCAAAGACGACTTAATGTCCGCAAAAAATTAAGAATTTGTTTATTTATGGTTCTGCCTTTTTTTTAGAAATTACTGACCAATTAAAAATGAAATAGCTCATTTTTGACATGGATAACAAATGACCATTTCATTATTTGATGTAAAAAAGGAGACCTGGAAAAAATTAACTTCTTGAGCTGGAAAATCTGGAAAATACCTTGAATTTTGTTCCTAAGAATCGCTGGACACCCTGAGTGTGGCTCATTGTCTATCTAAAAAATAAAAATTGTAAATTATAACGAGGTTGCGAATGTTAGGGAATTTTCGATAATCTGAAGTTGGAGTTAATTTTATTATTTTGTTGGAAATTCGACTTTTTTAAAAAAAAAAGCTCCGCGCATACAATCTCAATAAAATTTTGTAAGTATAGGGAAGGAACAAACATGCATTCAGTTAGTTAGAAAATTTGGATCCTTAGTGAAATTAGACTTGAAAAAAAGTAATAATATCTTTATTAATAAATTTGTTGTTGTTGATATTTCATCTTGTGGTCAAATTTTTTATTATTTTGTTGAAAATTCAACAATTGTGTTAAAAAGTCATTCTTTTTGGTTCATAATTCATATTTTCGTGTTGATAATTCGACTGGGTTCTAGAAAATTTGACTTTTTGTCATAAAAATTCAACATTTCGAATGAATTTCTTTCTTTCTTGAAAATTCTATCATAATAGAAATGTTGTCCTTTTGGTTTTAAGCTTCATCATTTTTTGTTATAAATTCGGTGAAAGTGGAAATACTGTGTTGAAAATCTATTTAACAAATTTTTTACAAACTATTTTATTATTTTTTTTGTTAAAAATTAATTTTTCCAGCTGAAAATTAAACTATTCTATTTTTTATTGATAATTTATCTTTCTACTTGAAAATTCCACTATTTGGTGGAAAATTCGACTTTTTTAGTAGAAATTTAATCTTCTTTGTTGAAAATTCGTCTGCGTGTTTGTAAATTAAACTATTTTGGTAAAAAAATTTCAACTATTTGGTTGAAAGTCGACTTTTTTTATTGTCAATTTATATTTTCGGCTTGTAAATTCAACTGGTTTGTAGAAAGTTCGTCTTGTCAGCATGAAAGTTCAACATTTGGAATGAATTTTTTTCTTTCTTTGATGGAAATTTATCTTCTTGGGTTGAAAATTCATAACTTTTGGTTGAAAATTAATCTGTTTTGAATGATTCGTTAAAAATTCGACTTTTTGGGTTGAATTCAACTGCTGTTGGTTTTAAATAAAAATCTGTTTTGGTTCAAATGTCAACTATTCCATTTTTGGTTGAAAAATCAACTACTTATGTTAGTTAAAAATCGAACTACTTTGGTGAAAATCCATTCTTTTGTTTTTAATTCATCGTTTGAGTTGAAAATCCCAGGTTTTGTGGTTGGAAATTTAACTATTTTGGTAAAAATTATTTATATTTTTTTAGTTAATGATTCATCATTTTAGTTGAAACCCCTTCTTTGTTCTGAAAATTGGTCTATTTTGTAAAAAAAAAAAAAAAAATTAACATATTAATTTGTTTGAAAAAATAAACATTTTGATTGAAATTTTATTTCTTGCTTTGAAAATTTAACTACTTTGTTGGCAATATTTTTTGTTCTTATTAAAACTAACTTTTTTATCTGAAAATATAGGTATTTCATTTTTGGTTATAAATATATCTTCCTTCAGTCGAAAAATCGTCTTTTTATTGACAGAAAACTAATCTTCTTAATTGAAACTTCGTCTTTTTGCTCAAAAATTCTACTATTTGGTGAAAAAATGCATTCTTTTTGGTTGAATATTTATAATTTTAGTTGAAAATCTATCTTCTCGGTTGAATATCCATTCCTTTGATTAGAAGTTTGACTATTTTGTTGAAAACTCTTTATTTAATTGAAAATTAATTTTCACCTGAAAATTGAACTAATTCATGTATTTTGTTCAAAATTCATGATTTTTGGTAGACATTTAATCTTCCTA
>CAKNXH010058889.1:16893-47160 GCA_932178445.1 Andricus quercusramuli
TAAATAGGAAATTATTTTTCAACTGAAAATTCAACTATTCCATTTTTGGTGAGAAAAGGATATTTTTTTATTTGAAACTTTAACAATTTTTAAAAAATCATGTATTTTGTTGAAAATTCTTCTTTTCCGGTAGAAAATTATGTTTTTTTGTTTGAAATTTGATGTTTTTGTTAGAAAATTTAATGCTTTGATTGAAAATTCATCTTCTTTATTGAAAATTCAACAATTTTTTTCAAAAGTAATTTTTTTTATTGAAGATTCTTTATAGTAGTTGAAAATTCATTTATTTGGTTGAAAATTCAACTATTTTGCTGGAAATTCATTTTTTTCGAATTGAAATTTATTTTTTTACTGAATATTCAACTATTCCATTTTTTAGTAGAAAATTGAGAAAAATTGAAGAAAAAAAAAATTTGAAAATTCAACTATTTTGCGGAAACTTAATTTTGTTTAAATTGAAATTTATTTTTTAACTGTATATTCAAAAATATTCAAAGTTTATAAATTCCATTATTTTCTTAAAAAATGTATCTATTTTTTCAAAAAATCGGCTTTTTTAATTAAATTTAAAAAAATTGGTAATAAAATTAATGTATTATGGTTGAGGATCAAACTATTTTGTTGAAAGTCATCTTTTTGGTTGTAAATTCCATTAATTGTTCAAAAATTTATTTATTTGTTGAAAAATCGGGTTTTTAAATTAATTAAAAAAAAAATGGAAATAAAATTAATTTGGTTTGGTTGAGGATTAAACTATTCTGTTGAAAAGTTTTTTTTTTTTTGTTGTAAAATCCACTATTTGTTTAAAAATCTATCAACTTTTTTGAAAAATCATCTTTAAAGTTAAAAAATAAAATCAAATTAAATTTGGATTGAAGTTAATTTGTATTGGTTAGCTATTAGACTTTTCGTTGAAAATTTATCTTTTTTAACTGAAATTTTAAGTACTAGGCTGAAAGTTCAAATAATTGGTCGAAAAAATAATTTTTAGATTCATCGCTTTGGTTGAACAATTCCATTATTTGTTTAAAAATTTATCTTTTTTGCTAAGAATTCGTCTTTTTTGTTAAAATTCAAACTTTTTAGTTAAAAAAATAATTTATTTTGATTAGAATTAATATCTTTTGGTCAAAGATTCAAATATTTTGTTGAAAATTATTATTTTTGGTTGAATTTAACTGTTTTTGATTTTAAATTGAAATATCTTTTAGTTAAAATATAACCTATCAGATTTTTCTTTGAAAATATATCTTTTTTGTCTGGAATTCTACTAGGTTTAAAATTCAACCATTTATCACAATTTTTTTTTTTTAATATTCACCTCTTCTGTTGAAAATTTAATTGCTTTTTTGAAAATTCGTTTTTTTTCTATTAAATTCAACTTCTTGTTAAAAAAATAAGCTCCTTGTTTGAAGATTGGTTTTTTTTTTCAAGATACAAAATTGCAGTTGAAAATTTATCCGTTTCGGTTGACGATTGAACTATTTTCAAGGGATCTGTATTATCTCTTTAGTAGCTTAATGGGAAAGCCCCCGACCGGCAATCGGAAGTTCTGTGGTTCGATTCCCAGCGGAGCAAATGGAGAAGATTTTTTTCAGAAAAAAAAAACAATAATAATAATTGAACTATTTTGTTCTAAATACGTTTTTCTGTTTGAATTCAACTATTCTGCTTAAAATTGAACTATTTTGTTAAAAATTTATTTTTCTGGTTAGACATATTATTTTCATCAGAAAGAGGCATCGTCAAAGGTAGATACAAACATTATGTTTCCATCAGGAGTTAAGTTACTGCTGGTGCTTCAAATACGAGAAAAATAGTGAGATTACAGGCCGGAACAGCACCTCATTTTCGAAAGGTCATGAGCGCCGTATACCTATCCGGAAAGTGGAAACTTATTTGCTTCAACGCAATGTCGAAAATGAAAAATTCTGGAATTCGAAATCCTCAGTGTGCCAAATTTTTTTTTTTTAATTATAAAAAAAATTATTTGAAAAAAATTATTTAAAAAATTATAAAAAAAAAATTATAAAAAAAAATTGTAAAAATAATTACAAAAAAAATTATTTAAAAAAATTATAAAAATTCCCTTCAATTGAAATAATGTTTATTTTTCAACAAAATTTCTTATTATTAAACAAACTTTATTTTTCTCTAAAAAAAAAATAAATTAAAATTTTTATTTATAAAAAATATTGGTGAAGTCAACTAATTTTTTTATAATTTAATAATTACCATAAATAAATTAACTAAAATATGATCGAAGTTTGATCCAACCTAGTCAAATGACCTTAAAAAGGGTCATCTTCCTTCAAAAATTTTGACTTTATTAACAAATTTTTTTTATTAAGAAAGTTTTTTTAATTAAAAAATTCTCCTAAGTATCCATTTTTCTAGGCGATATAGGGACGTATAATAATATAATATTTTGAATTTTATTTATAGTGTGATAATATTTTTCCAGGTAAAAAGTTGACATAAATAAAATAAATAAATAAAAAATAAAGAGTACATAATAATTTATAATAGATAATAAAAAATACAGGTATAAAATTCATATTGCCAAAGATTTCAATAATTTTAAAAATATTATCAGATATTTCAAAAATATTTTTAATATTTTGCAAAGATTTCCAAAGATTTACATAATTTTTGAAATATTTTAAAGATTTCACAAAAATTTCTAAGTATTCGCAAAGATTTAATAAAAATTTCAGAAAGATTTCAAAGAGTGCACAAAGATTTCAATGATTTTCCAAAGATTTTAATAATTTCTTAAATATTATCAGATATTTCAAAAATATGTTTAATATTTCGCGAGGATTTTCAAAAATTGTAGTGAGATTTTACAAAGATTTTCATAATTTTCCATATATTTTAAATATTTCGCAGAGATTTCCTATAAAGATATCCCAAATATTTCGAAAATATTTAAAATATTTTTCGAAGATTTCTGAAGATATCAGGAAGATTTCACAAAGATAAAAAATATTTCGCAAGAATTTCGGATAGATTAAAAATATTCTATAAAAATTTCGGATAGATTTGAAAGATTTCAATTATTTCACACATTTTTTTTAATAGATTTTATTAATTTCATAAATATTATCAAATATTTCAAAAATGTTTTGAATATTTCGCCAAGATTTCTTAACATTTCAGTCACCTTTCACGAAGATTTTAATTATTTCACAAAAATTTCAGATAGATTTCAAGGAGTGGACAAAGATTTCAATAATTTCAAAAATATTCTCAAATGTTTGAAATATTTTGCACAGATTTCTAAAGATTTCACAAATATTTCAAATATTTCAAAAATATTTTAGATAGAGTTCGAAGATTTCACGAATATTTCTGAAGACTTCACAAATATTTCAAATATTTCAAGAATATTTATAATTGATTTCAAAGATTTCACAAATATTTCATATATTTCGCGAAGATTTCAGTCAGATTTTACGAAGATTTCAAAGATTTCATGAAGATTTTGAAGATTTCGCAAATATTTCGGATTGATTAAAAAGATTTCACAAAGACTTGAAGTATTTCCCAAATATTTCACAGAAATTTTTATAATTTCACAAAATATCATCAGATAATTCAAAAATAGTTCAAATATTTCGGAAAGATTTCCAAAAATTTCAGAAATATTTCAAATATTTCAGAAATATTTTAGATTGATTTTAAAGATTTCACAAATATTCCAATGATTTCCCAAAAATTTCAAATATTTGAAAATATTTCAGGAAGATTACAATGGTTTTCCAAAGATTTCACAAAGATTTCATAAAAATTTGAATAATTTCCTGAATATTATCAGATATTTCAAAAAAATATTTTAAATATTTCGCAAAGATTTCCAAAGATTTCAGTCAGATTTTGCGGAGATTTCAAATATTTTAAAGATTTCATAAAGATTGAAATAATTTCCTAAATATTATCAGATATTTCAAAAATATTTTAAATATTTGTCAAAGATTTCAGTAAGATTTTACAAAGATTTTTAAGTTTTCCCAAATATTTCAAAGGTTTCACAAAGATTTCAGATTGATTTCAAATATTTCAATGATTTTCCAAATATTACCAAATATTTCGAACAATATTTTAAACATTCCGCAAAGATTTCTGAAAATATCAGAAAGATTTCACAAAGACTTCTAAGCATTCGGAAAGACTTAATAAAAATTTAAGAAAGATTTTAAAGAGTGCGCAAAGATTTCAATAATTTCTTAAATATTATCAGATATTTCAAAAATATTTTTAATATTTTGCGAAGATTTCTAAAGATATCAGGAAGATTTCACAAAGATTAA
Organism: Andricus quercusramuli; assembly: GCA_932178445.1. Taxonomy (NCBI): domain Eukaryota; kingdom Metazoa; phylum Arthropoda; class Insecta; order Hymenoptera; family Cynipidae; genus Andricus; species Andricus quercusramuli. The sequence goes on from CAKNXH010058889.1 coordinate 21,207, forward strand.
GAATATTTCGCAAAGATTTTAGATAGATTTCAAACATTTCGAACAATTTTCAATGATTTCTCAAAGATTTCAAATATTTCGAGAACATTTTCAAAGATTTCAGAAAGATTTTACAAATTTTTTTACCATTTTTGAATATTTCAAAGATTCCACAGATATTTCAAAGATTTCGAAAATATTTTGGATAGATTAAAAAGATTTTACAAAGACTTCAATCATTTCAATAATTTCAAAAATATTACAAATCATTTCGAAAATGCTTCAAATATTTCGCAAAGATTTCGGATAGATTTGAAAGATTTCACAAAGATTTCAATTGTTTCACAAAAATTTCAAATAGATTTCAAAGAATGCACAAAGATTTCAATAATTTGCTACGGATTTCACAAAGATTCTAATAGTTTCACAAATATTATCAGAAATATCAAAAATATCTTTAATATTACGAAAAGATTTCCAAAGATTTCAGAAAGATTTGAATGATTTTCTAACTATTTTGAAGATTTCAAAAGGACTTGAAAGATTTCGAAAAAACATTTAATCATTTAAAAAAAAATTCAGATAGATTTCAAAGAGTGCACAAAGATTTTGATGATTTCCGAAAGATTTCAATGATTTTTTAAATATAACATATTCCAAAAATATTTTTAATATTTAGAGAAGGTTTTAGTAAGATTTTAGAGAGATTTTCATGATTTCCCAAATATTTTGAAAAGTTCACAAAGATTTTATATATTTTGGAAAGATTTCAGATAGATTAAAAAGATTTCACAAGGATTTCAATAATTTCATAAATATTATCAGATATTTCAAAAATATTTAAAAGTTTTCGCAAAGATTTTCAAAGATTTCAGTAAAATTTTTCAAAGATTTTAACGATTTTTCAAATATTCCAAAGATTTCAGATATTTCAGTGAGATTTCCGATGGATTCCAAAGATTTTCCAAATATTACCAAATATTTCAAAAATATGTGACATAATTTGCGAAGATTTCTAAAGATATCAGAAAGATTTCACAAAGATTTTGAAAATTTCGCGAAGATGTCGGATAGATTTAAAAGTTTCTATAAAAATCTCAGATAGATTTCAGAGTACACAAAGATTTTAATGATTTCCCAAAGATTTCACAAAGATTCAAATAATTTCTTGAATATCAGATATTTCGGAAATATTTTTAATATTTCTCAAAGATTCCCAAAGACTTTAGTAAGATCTCACAAAGATTTTAATTATTTTCCAAATATTTTAAAGAGTTCAAAAAAATTTTTAATATTCCGCAAAGATTTTGGATAGATTTAAAAGATTTCACAAAGATTTCAATAATTTCACAAAATTTTCAAATAGATTTCAAAAAATCCATAGAGATTTAAATAATTTGATAAATATTATTAGATATTTAAAAAATATTTTAAATATTCCGCCAAGATTTCAGTAAGATTTCAGAAAGATTTTAATGATTTCCAAAATATTTGAAAGGTTTCACAAAGATTTCAAATATTTCGCAAAAATTTCAGTAGGATTTCAAAGATTGCAGAAAGATTTCAATAATTTTCCAAATATCATCAAATATTCCAAAAAATATTTTGAAAATTTTGCAAAGATTTCTAAGAATATCAGAAAGATTTCACAAAGATTTTAATTATTTCACAAAAACTTTAAATAGATTTCAAAGAATGCACAAAGATTTCAATAATTTCCCACGGATTTCACAAAGATTTCAATAATGTGATGAATATTATCAGATAACTAAAAAATATTTCAAATATTCCGCAAAACTTTCCAAAGATTTCAGAAAGGATTTCACGAAGATTTCAATGATTTTTCAAAGATTTCACAAAGATTTCATAAAGATTTTGCAAATATTTCGGATTGATTGAAAAAATTTATTAATTTCACAAATATCATAAGATAATTAAAAAATTATTCGAATATTTCGGAAAGATTTCCAAATATTTCATAAAGATTTTATAAAGATTTGAATGATTTCAAAATTTCCTAAATATTTTAATTATTTCACAAGAATGTCAGATAGATTTCAAAGAGTGTACAAAGATTTCAATGATTTTCCAAAACTTTCTAAAATTTCTTGACTATTATCAGATATTTCAGAAATATTGTAAATATAATGCAAAGATTTTCAAAGATTTCAGTGAGATTTTACAAAGATTCTAATGATTTCCCAAATATTTCGAAGATTTTACAAAAATTTCAATTTCGTGGATTTTTATGATTTATTTTTTAAGAGATGATTCCTCTTTAATTCACCCATGTGTTCAAAAGAGTTCTTAAAACTTATATGACTCTGAAGATGAGAGAATTTCTTCTTAATAATGAAATAATTTAATAAAAAAATAAAATAAATTTTTCCTCTGACGGAATAAATTATACAATAGGGTAAACAATATTTCTGTAAATATATGAACCACTTTATTGGGCAAGAAGTTCAAAATTCGACGTCAGATCAAGATTTCAAGTCAAGCGTTAATAAAGAGGATATTGTGTAAGTAATCCAAGAAAGCAAATTTCTTTTCAAATTTTTTTTTTTATAAAACTTGAGTGATCCCAGAACAGTCCCTCTCGGTATCGATTTCTATTGTCTTCCTTTTTTCTTCTGCCATGATCTTTGAACAAGCCGCTGGAAAATTGTTGGGCTACCTTCTGTTAAATTAGGCGAAAGATTCCTCACCGCAGAAAAGTTCGAACAGAGCAGAAAGATTTAAAATCAACAAATCAAAATGTTCCGGGTGTTTAGGGTCAAGACTCTAGACTCTGCTAGTCAAAAATCAATATTTTTGAGTATTCATTTTTGATTTTTTAATTGTGAAAAAATTGTATCAAGCTCCGCTGGGATCCGAACCCAGGTCTTTCAGATTGCCGGTCTGATGCTCTTACTCACTAAGCTATGGAGAGATAAAATTAATTTCTTCACAACCCCTACATGTTGAATTAGGACGTTATTTCTTATACTTGTAAGATTAATTTATCGAAAAAGAAGTTATATATTTTTTGATGTTATGGCTGTCGACGGAATAAATGTATTGAATAAATAGATGTTAATTGTTTTTTGTCTACTGGCCAAGAATCAACATTTTTTTAGTATTAATTTTTTATTTCCAAAGTGTGAAAAAAATGCTCTCAAGCGCCGCTGGGATCCGAACCCAGGTGTTTCAGATTGCCGGTCTGATGCTCTTACACACTAAGGATTAAGCTACGGAGAGACATTAATTTTTTCAGAACCCCTACAAGTTATATATTTTCTTCATGTTATGGTTGTCGAACAGATAAATTTATTGAATAAATAGATGTTAAGTGTTGTGAAGAAATTAATCTGGTCTCTCCGTAGCTTAGTGGGTAAGAACATTAGAGCGGCAATCTGAAAGACCTGGGTTCGGATCCCAGCAGGGTTTGAGGCCATTTTTTCATAAATTAAAAATCAATGTTAAAAAAGATTGATTTTTGATCAGTAGAAAAAGAAAACTGGACATCTATTCATTCATTTTGTTGAAAATTCGTTTTTGTTTTCGTTTAATTCAACTAATTTGAAATTCATCTTCTGGTAGAAAATTTATCTTTTTTGGTGAAAAAGTCATCTTTCCAAAATTCAGCAACTTTATTAAAAAATGGTGTATTTTGTTGAAAATTTATCTTTTTTGATAGAACACTAATCTTCTCTGTTGGGGTTTGAAATTTATACTTTATAAGTTGAAAATTCGACTTTTTGGCTGAAAATTCATCTTTTGGTTGAAAATTAAAAAAATATATCTAAAATAATATAGATGGTTAAAATTAATTAAATTAATTTGAAATTGAAATATTTTTTATATATTCTGAATTTGTCTGAAAATGAAACTATTCTCATAAAAATTTAACTCTTCAAAAGAAAATTCAACTATTTCATAGAAAATTAGCTTTCTGGTTAAAAACTCAATAATTGTTCAAAAATAAAACTACTTTCATAGAAATTAAACTATTTGAAATCAAATTGAACAATTTCATCGAAAATCAGCTTTTTGATTAAAAATTCAAATATTTATTTAAAAATAAAACTATTTTCAATATTTTCATGAAAATTAAATTTGAAAAGAAACTTAACTAAGTCATAAAAAATTAGCTTTTTGGTTAAAAATTGAAATATGTGTTTGAAAATGAAACTATTTTCAGGAAAATTAAACTATTTGAAATCAAATTTAACTATTTCATAGAAAATTAGCTTTCTGTTCGAAAATTCAAATATTTGTTCGAAAATGAAACTATTTTCATAAAAATTCTAGCATTTAAAAGCAAATTCAATTATTTCATAGAAAATTAGCTTTTTGATTGAAAATTCAAATATTTGTTTAAAAATGAAACTTTTTTCTTAAAAATTTGACTATTTACAATCGAATTTAACTGTTTTATAGGAAATCAGCTCTTTGGTTGGAAATTTCAAAAATTTTCAAAAATAAACCTATTTTTATACGAATCCAACAATTTGGAAAGAAACTTGAATAATTCATAGAAAATTAGCTTTTAGGTTGAAAATTCAAATATTTGTTCGAAAATAAAACTATTTTCATGAAAATTCTAGTATTTAAAAGCAAATTTAACTATTTCATACAAAATTAGCTTTTGGTTAAATACTCAAATATTTGTTTAAAAATTGAAATATTTCTTTAAAAATGAAATTATTTTTTTAATAATTTAACTATATGAAAGCGAGTTTAACTATGTTATAAAAATAAGATTTTTTGTTGAAAATTTATAATTTCGGGTTGAAAATTCAACTGTTTCGTAGATAATTCGCCTTTTTCTCTTAAAACTTCAACAACTCTGTTAAAAATATATGTATTTGGTTAAAAAATAATTTTGTTTGCATTTAATTAAAATAATTGATAATTCGTCTTTTAGTACAGAAGTTATCTTTCAACTGTCGTTCAAAAAATTCTTTCTTTTGGCTTCAAAATCAAAATGTTTCTTATTGAATTCTAATCTTTTTTGTTGAAGGATTCGATCATTTTGATAAAAATTAACTTTTTGTTGAAAAATAACTTCTTTGTTGAAAAATTATATTTTTTGTTAAAAATTAAAATATTTAGTTGAAAATGAAACTATTTGAAAGAAAATTGTACCATTTTGTATAAAATTGGCTTTTTTGTTGAAAACTTATCTTTTTGCGAGAAAATTCGACTATTTTGTTAGAAACTCGTTTTTTTCTTATTTAATTCAACGAATTTAAAATTTGTCTTTTACTAGTAGAAAATTTTTCTTTTATGATAGAAAAGTCGTCAGTTTTTGTTGGAAATGAACTGTTTTTGTTGAAAATTCAATTTTTTGTGTTGAAAATTCATTTTTTCGGGCTAAACACTCAAGTCTTTTGTAGATACATAATTGGCCTTTTTCTCTTCAAAATTAAACAACTTTGTTGAAAATTCATGTATTTTGTTGAAAATCCATCTTTTTTGGTAGAAAATTTTGTTGTTATCAAACTAAAAATTGATCTTTCTGGTAAAAAGTCTTAAAATCGCTGAAGTATCAAGTGTTTCATATTCAATGTCATATTTAAATTTTGAAGAGATTCATGTGGCTTGATTTCAGAATTTTCTTTCGTTTAAACTTTTATGTTACTGCAAAAAGTGAAAAAAGTAGTTTTTTTTTAATTATCTTCGTGAAAAATTTTTGTCTATGATCAGGATTACCAGATTTTATGCACGGAGATAGTTGAGAGCAGAAAAAATTATGAAATTGTCAATTTAATTATTATAAACAAATTAACTTAACAAATAGTCTACAACATGGATTCTTTGTTTTCAAAGTACATTTTTGCGTTAAAATCACTTGCTTCTATCAAAAAAATGATACCCGATCATAAAAGTTTGACATCCGACATTTTTTATAAAATTTATAAATAAATTATATAAATAAATGTCTTGTGCGGACATTTAAAGGCAGGAAGAAACCATTTCTTCCTTAATTTTCTTCGAATGATGTCGCCAGTAATGTTTAATGACGAGAAAATATCATCCGATATTTTCCATAAATTTCATAAACAAATTATATAAAGAAATGGCCTGTGTGGATATTTAAAGGCACAAAAAAATATTTTCTAACATAATATTCCCTGAATGATGTCGCCTGTGATGTTTAACGATGAGAAATTATCATCCAACATTTTTTAATAATTTTGTAAACAAATTATATAATTAAATGCCCACACTGGTAATTTGTTTATATAATTTGTTTATGAAATTAATCAAAAATATCGTATGATAATTTTTCATCACTCATCATCACTGGCGACATAATTTGAGAAGAATTTAAGAAAAACCGATTTCTTTCTGCTTTTAAATGTTTATTTGTTAATTTGTATATTTTTAATTGTTTATATGTTAATTTTTCGATTTTTTTAAGTACCTCTTGGAATTACTTGAATTTTTTCTAAATCGCAGATTTCTTCTTTATCATGATATGCGCGTTATTTTTCTGCCGATATTATTGTATGTACTATAGTCTGCTCGATTAGATTAAATGAATGACAAAAGATAAAATAGCCTCAGTTCGTGGCGCTACCTCAATAATGTATATTATAAAGCTTGAAAAAATAATAGGTAAAAATTAATTGAATTTTTTAATGTTAGTTATAGTTCCATGCTTCTCATTTTCTGAACTGATTGACTAATTATTTATTAAAAGTGTTTCTTACGTTGTTAAATGACTATATATGATTTATATTTTCATTAACTGATTCTATTTTGTGAATAAATTAAATGTTCAGAAATAAAAGTTCCAATCCTTCATATAAAAAAATAAAACCTCCATCTTGCGTTAAGATTGTAGTAATAGAAGGAATCGTTATGTAATTGAATATTGGATATGATTTATATAATAAAAGTTTATTTATATTTAAAATACTTCTACTCCAGTTTCATAATTTTCAAAATGTTTTCAATGTTGTGAGATAATTACCTAAATTTAATCTTCAAAATTAGGTGTGAATGTGTTTTAAGTTTTTATTGAATGAGTTAAAAAGATTATAAGTAATTGAAATTTTCAGAAAAATATAAGATAAAAATTATTTTGATGTTTCAATGCAAATAATATTTTTGATTGCTTTTTATGTAATGAACTGATTAATTAACTAATATTAACTATTGAATGATTCATTTGTTTCAAAAAAGTGAATTACATAAAGATTGAATTTGAATTGTTTTCAATTAAGTCACATAAATTGATTATTTACATTGAGGTTATGTGATTTAATATTAGCTGCTATTTTCAGGATAAAAATGTATGTTTTCCTTTAAAATATCTCCATTACAATTATATTATTTTTTCAAATGTTTGTGATGCTGTGAAGTGAGTATCCGAATTCAATTTTCAAAATTATATGTGCATATATTTCAATTTCTCCTAGTATTACTTTGAAAGGTTTTCAATAATTGAAATTTTCAGATAAATAATAAATATAAGGTATTTTAACATTTCAATGAAAATAATTATTAAATGCTCTCCTTATGAACTCATTAATTAAATATTAACTGTTTCTGTTAAAAATCACATTTTTCTGGAATCAATTAAAAGATTATTAATAAATTAAATTTAATAAAAGAAAAGTCCAAATTTGAAGAAAATTATATATAAAGTGAAAATTATTTGAAAGTTTCAATAAAAGTTATTTTTTCATACTTTTTATGTTGTAAACTGATTAATTAAGAATTAGCTGATTAATTTTTTTCACAATATCAAATTACATTAAGATTGAAATTAAATATTGTTGAATTGAGTAACATAAATTGATTATTTACTTTGAGATTATGTAATTAATTATTGGCTATGATTTGTATAATAAAAGTTAATATTTGAAATAGCCCTATTCCAGTTACATAAATGTCCAATTGTTTTTGAAGTTGCGAAATGAGTACCTGAATTCAATTTTCAAAATCATATGTACATATGCTTTCACTTTTCCTGGAATTAGCTTAGAAGGCACTTCAAATTTACTAATTAAATCATTATAAAAATTTCCTTCGCCTAAGAATTCAGGCAAATCTTCAAACTTCAAAATACACCTCAATATTAAACTGATTAATTAATTATTAGCTGATTCATTTTTGTCACAATATCAAATTACATAATATAAAATATGTGTGTAATGCTTCTTATGTTTTCAAATGATTGATTAATTATTGCTTCTATTAGAATGTAAATTTTCTGGAATTCTTTCGAGAGCTTATTAATGAATCAAAATATTCAGAAATGAAAGTTAAAATTAAAAAAAAAATATAAAGTAAAAATAATTTGATTGTTTCGATGAAAATTATTGCTTGAGGTTTTCTTTTTTGTAAACTATTAAATAAATTATTAGCTGATTAATTTTAACCACAATATTGAATTTAAATTGTTTTAAATTCAGAATCATAAATTGATCATTTATTTCCAGGTTTTGTAATTGAATACTGGATATAATTTTCATAATAAAAGTTTATTCCAATTTGAAATACCACTAATTACATTGTTTTTTAAATGAATCTAATGTTGTGAAACGAGTGCCTGCATTTGATTTTCAAAATTATATGTAAATATGTTTTTATTTTCTCTGAAATTAGTATGGAACGTCACTAATATATTCAATTTTCAGAAATGATAGTGAATTTTTTTCTCAATGTAGTGTACAAATTATTACAATGTTTGAATGAAAATTATAGTTAAATGTTTCTCATGTTATAAACAGATTAATTAATTATCAGCTGATTATTTTTTTCAACAATTCTAAATTACATGATGATTGAATTTTAATTACTTTTTATTAGGTTACATAAACTGATTATTTACTTCAAGGTTATGTAATTGACTATTGACTATAATTTGTATAATAAAAGTTTGTTAATGTTTAAAATACCTCTATTCCAACATTTTATTTTTATTTTGGGACGTTGTGAAATGAGTATCTGAATTTTCATTTTGGAATTACGTGCACATATATTTTAATTTTCTCTGGAATAGTTTAAAGGGCTATTAGTAATTCAAATTTTCAGAATAATATGAAGTAAACATAATTTCAATGATTCTATGAAAATAATTCTTCAAATTTTTGTGTTATAAAATCAAGAATTTGATTGGTCAAGGAATTTGAAAACTATTTTTTCTTTGAAGGAACAAAAATGACAGAACCATGAGAAAAATTCCAGGACTTTTCCAGGTTTTCAAGGATTTCCAGGATACTAGACACCCTGCTTTAATAAAACACACTTGCTATTTGTATTTACAACAAATAATAATTCACGATATCAATTCAATTCCGATTGAAAAAAAAAAAAATAAAGCTGAAAAGGTACTCAAAGGTTCAAGGTGGAAGAACGGAAACCTTATTCTTCATTTACCGCTCTGAAATCTCTGCGATAGGACTACAGGGGAAAAAAACCCAATAAACATTCATGTATGCCACTTTCGCGTCGCCTCGCGTCGGGCGGTGCAAACCTGTCGCCTCCTGAGCAAAAGAAGAAAAAAGAAAATATTTCTCACAAAAGCTTTGCGCCCCCATTCATCCGTTCGAGACTTCTTCATATGTTAAACATGTATCATGTGAAAGGACTGAGAGCGTGATACTGAATCAAAATGCTCCTAATAAAGGATGTCATACGATCTTAAAGAAAGCGTGGGATCAGTTCTCTATCCATCTGTCCAGATAAACTGATTATATCAAGATCAAGACGTTTGGACCATTTTTTTGATGAATTTTTACATTTTTTGAAAACTGCTGACTGGTCCGGTCAAATTAGAATTTTTGCTCTGGCCGCTACACTGTAAGAAATGTTTGCGATTTTAGTATATACATGGGCATAGTAAAGTTCCTATATGCTTACTAAACTCATGACACTTTGTAATTTTAGTATACTTACGTATACTAAATTTATTTCATGAGGTTATATGTATACTAAATTAATGAAGTGTAGAGTAAGTTTCTTTCACGTATATGAATTTAATAGTTTCCGTATACTAAAATTCATATACGTGTTTACTATATTCAGCTGCGCAAGCGCGTTTCGATTTACGCGAGTCGGGCAACGTGGCCGGTAGCAGGCTCGTATACCGCTGCATTTGTTTGAGTTCATCGTAATGCTAAAAGGTTCAGCTTCTTTTTGCGAGGATCTGCGAAGTCTTCTCTTCAAAAGGTATATTCAATTTATTAACCTAAATGTAACTTAACGATATGATTATTTGAAAATTAAAACTTTGTTCTTTAATTTCATCTTTCATCTGCTCATGTTTACAGCTGATGAAGAAGGAACCCGCGCGAAACGGAACGCGTATATTGAATTTAGTATATGCGTATACCAAATATCGTATACATTTATACTGGATTTAGTATACGCGTATACTAAATTTCATGTACGTGCATACTAAAATCAGTATATGCATATACTAAATTTACTGTACGCTGGTATACTAAATTTTATTTCATGTTGTGCATTCTTGCTTCCATTACATGTATACTAAATCTAGTGCAGCTTTTTCTAACAGTGTATATTGAAATGTGAAGGCGCTTCCAATGAATGAAAATTCTGATACATTTTTAAAAAATTCACCATCATTTCTGAAAATTTAATGTATTAGTAACCTTCCATACCAATTTCAGAAAAAACAAAAACATATTCACATACAATTTTGAAAATTGAATGCAGACACTCGTTTCGCAAAATCAGATTCATTTCAAAAACAATGTAATTAGTGGTATTTCAAATTGGAATAAACTTTTATTATGCATAAATTATATTCAGTATTCAGTTACATAACCGGAAAGTAAATGATCAATTCATGTTTCTGAATTTAAAACAATCTAAATTCAATCTTTATGTAATTCAATATTGTGGTTAAAATTAGTAAGCTAATAAATAATTAAACAGTTCACAACATGAAGACCTCAAACAATTATTTCCATCGAAAGAATCAAATTATTTTTACTTTATATATATATATATTTTTTTTATTTCAAGTTTCATTTCTGAATATTTTGATTTATTAATAAGCTTCTGAAAACATTCCAGAAAATTGACATTCTAATAGAATACAAATTTTATAAAAAATACAAACATATGTACATATAATTTTGAAAATTGAATGCAGACAATAATTAAATCATTAAACTATTCAAATAATTTTGACTTTATATTGTCATGCAAATTTGAATTAATTTATCAATCATTCTTGTTCAAATAAATATAAACGTGAGATTTTGAAGTTTGAAGATTTGCCTGAATTCTTAGGCGAAGGAAATTTTTATAATGATTTAATTAGTAAATTTGAAGTACCTTCTAAGCTAATTCCACAGGAAAAGTGAAAGCATATGTACATATGATTTTGAAAATTGAATTCAGATACTCATTTCGCAACCTCAAAAACAATTGGACATTTATGTAACTGGAATAGGGCTATTTTAAATATAAACTTTTATTATACAAATCATAGCCAATAATTAATTACATAATCTTAAAGTAAATAATAAATTTATGTTACTCAATTCAAGAATATTTAATGTTAATCTTAACGTAATTTGATATTGTGAACAAAATTATTCAGCTAATTCTTAATTAATCAGTTTACAACATAAAAAGTATGAAAAAATTACTTTCATTGAAACTTTCAAATTATTTTTACTTTGTATATATATTTTTCTTTAAATTTTTACTTTTCTTGTATTAAATTATATTTATTAATCATCTTCTAATTAATTCCAGAAAATGTAATTTTCAACAGAAACAGTTAATATTTAATTAATGAGTTCATTACATAGAGAGCTTTTAATAATTATTTTCATTGAAATATTAGAATACCTTGTATTTAATATTTATCTGAAAATTTCAATTCTTAATAACTTTTCAAAGTAATACCAGGAGGAATTAAAATCTATGCACGTATAGTTTTGAGAATTGAACTCAGATACTCACTTCACAGCATCACAAACATTTGAAAAAATTATATAATTGTGATGGAGATATTTTTCTGAAAATTTCAATTATTTATAATCTTTTTAACTAATTCCATAAAAACTTAAAACACATTTATATATAATTTTGGAGATTAAATTTAGATAATCGTCTCACAACATTGAAAACATTTTGAAAATTATGAAATAGGAATTGAAGTATCTTAAATACAAATAAACGTTTATACCACAATCTTACGCAAGATGGAGTTTACCTTTTTTCATATGAAGGATTGTAAGTTTTATTCCTTAAAAATTTAATTTATTCATAACATAGAATCAGTTAATGAAAATTTAATTCCTATATAGTCATTTATAATATTTTTTCAAGCTTTATAATACATCATTGAGGTAGCACCACGAGCTGAGGCTATTTTGTCTTTTGTCATTCATCTAATCTAATCGAGTAGACTATCCTACATACAATAATATCGGCCGAAATATAACACGCATATCATGATAAAGAAGAAAATCCGCGACTCGATTAGAAATGTAGAAAAATTACTAAAATACATTTTATTTTACGCCGTGTATTGAGAAAGTTAGTCATAACAACCAAAGATATAATATCTTTAATAATATCTTTAATAACAACTTACATTGAAAGTAATAGTAAAAATAAATTGAAATAATTATCGGCGATCGATGAAATGAGAAATATACTTTTTTGACTTCTATTGGATCAAATTTTTTTAATCTATAGGATATGGGCGAGTCTCCGGTTGTGGGCACAGTTTTGTCTTTGAACCATAATTTTCGTTTCAGACCATATTATGCGGGGATATGGATCTCATTGGGAAGATAGAGGCCTTAGCTAACTTTTTTTATAGTAAGTACATTGATTCCGTCAAATAGAACAAATTTACGAACAATTTTGTGAAATGGTCATTTTTGGCAACAACAAAAATTGTCACCGGTTGTGGGCACCCTTCAAATATTCACTTAAAATGGAGACAGTTGAAGGAAAACGCACCGAATTCTAAAGAATTTCAAGGTTTACCAATTTTACAGGCCTTTAGTGACAAAAATATGAAAAACAAGGTATTTTACTTCGGTAGTTGTCTTCTTCGGGATTGTCATGGGTGAAATACGTGAACTAAAATAGGTTAAAACGTTAATGGAGTATGTGATGTCAGCAAAAATGATGATATCTGACATTTTTCAAGTAAAACAGTCGCTTCAAATAAAAAAAGTGCCCACAACCGGTTACATTTAAGTGCCCACAACCGGAATTCATGACCATTATCGGTGAATCAAAAAACTGTGATGTTTCATAACTTGCATATAATTCGGTGAGACATATTGAATAACAACGAAAATTCTGTAGAAAGATCGATAAGGCTCACCTGTTTGAGATTATTTACTTTGATTTATCGCAGTTTTTAAACATTGGTCATCTCGAAAACTGCGTACTACTGTCAGAATACAAGTACGCCACCAGTTACATCCGGCATATTTGTATTCTGTCAGTTGTTACGCAAAGGTGCCCACAACCGGAGAGTGCCCACAATCGGAGAGTGCCCACAACCGGAGAGTGTCCACAACTGGTGACTCTCCCCTACAAAATACGGCTACAAGGATGAATTGGGACGATTCCAACTTGTTATACTAATGTTAAGTTCAGTTATAAACTTTTTTAAATAATTTTGAGAGAGCTAAATTTAAAGTTTGACAAATAACAATTTTAATTGTATAATTAAAAAAAAAATTATTTGCGCGTTAAATTTTCGAATTTTGATGTATAAATAAAAATTGAACACTTATTAGTTTAGAAACAATTCAAGTAATTCCAAGAGGTACTTAAAATTATTCCATGAATTGTGAATTTGAAAAAGTTAATTCCAGGAGAATATTCAAAAAGATTAATTAATTATTCGACAGTAAAAATTTAAGTATTTTGTTAAAAATGTATTCTATTTCGTTGAAAATGTATGTTTCCACTGAAAATTTGAGTATTCTATTTTAAGTTGAAAATTCATTTCTTTGGCTGAAAATCGAATTATTCTGTTAAATTTTTTTTTAAATAGTAAAATTTGTATGAAAATAGTTTCATTTTTAGACAAATATTTTAATTTTTAAACAAATATTTGAGTATTGAACCAAAACCTAATTTTCTATGAAATAGTTAAATTTGCTTTTAAATTGTTACACTTTCATAAAAATAGTCCAATTCTGTATTAACATAGTTTCGTTTTTACACAAATATCTTAATTCTCAAGCAAAAAGCTAATTTTCTATGAAATAGTTACATTCGATTTCAAATAGTTCAATTTTCATGAAAATAGTTTCATTTTCGAACAAATATTTTAATTTTCGAAAAAAAAGCTAATTTTGTATGAAATAGTTAAATTTGATTTCAAATAGTTTCATTTTCATGTAAATAGTTTCATTTTTAAACACATATTTGAATTTTTAACCAAAAAGCGAATTTTTTATGAATTAGTTAAGTTTCTTTTCAAATTGTTGGATTCGTATAAAAATAGGTTCATTTTAATATTTTTTTGGAATTACATTTGATTTTAAATAATTAAATTTAAAAAAAAAATAAGTTTCATTTTTAAACAAATATTTGAATTTTTAACCAAAAAGCTGATTTTCTTTGAAATAGTTCAATTTGATTTCAAACAGTTTAATTTTTATGAAAGTAGTTTTATTTTTGAACAATTATTTGAGTTTGTAACCAGAAAGCTAATTTTCTATGGAATAGTTAAATTTGCTTTTAAATAGTTAAATTTTTATGAAAATAGTTTCAATTTCAAACAAATTCAGAATGTATAAAAAATATTTCAATTTCAAATTAATTTAGTTAATTAATTAATTTAATTTCAACCATCTAGATTATTTTATATTTTTTTTTGTTTAATTTTCAACCCAAAATATGAATTTTCAGCCAAAAAGTCGAATTTTCAACTTATAAAGTATACATTTTTTTAATTTCTATCTCAAATAGTTGCATTTCTAACCCAAAAAAAAATGAATTTTCGACGAACAAAGGTCGTTTTCAACCAGAAAAGATGACAAAAAGATGAATCTTTCAAATTCCTGCATCAACTTTGAATTCTGTTGGAGAAAAAAGTTTTACTATAAAAACCATATTTTCAAATATTATGCATTACCATAGTTTCCTCACACTTCAATAAAATGTATTGATATTATAGGTCAATCGATTTGACTAGAATCAACACAACTTTCATATGCTCGCATCAACTGTAAATTATAAGAATGAGAACATTTTTAATATAAAAATCGATTCTAAAGAAATATATAAATTACCATAAATTCCCTACTTTTCAATAAAATGTATTAATATTGTAGGTCAATCGATTTGAATCGAATAACCACAACTTTTCTATTCTCGCATCAACTTCGAATTATTTCAATGAAAAAGTTTCACTATGAAAGAACTATTTTAAAAATATATAAATTACCATAACTTCTCTACTCTTCAAAAAAATGTCATAATATTCTAGGTCAATCGATTCGTCTCGAACCAATGAATCTTTCATATCCTTGCATCAACTTTGAATTATGTTGAAGAAAAAAGTTTTACTATAAAAACCATACTTTCAAATATTATTCATTACCATGGCTTCCTTACTCTTCAATAAAATATATTGATATTATAGATCAATCGATACGACTAGAATCGGCACAACTTTCTTATGCTCGCATCAACTTCAAATTTCAAGAATGAGAACATTTTTACTATAAAAATCGATTCTAAAAATATATGAATTACCATAAATTCCCTACTTTTCAATAAAATGTATTAATATTGTATGTCAATCGATTTTAATCGAATCAACCTCGGAATCAACACAACTGTTCTATTCTCGCATCAACTTTAAATGATGCCAATGAAAAAGTTGCTCAATTCGTCTCGAACCAATGAATCTTTTGTACCTTTGCATATTTTTTTCTGTTATTCATTGACTTCGAATTCTGTTAATGAAAAAAGTTTTACCATAAAAAACCGATTTAAAAAATACATCAATTACCATAACTTCCCTACCTTGTCCGGAAAATTGCTTAGAACATTGTATTAGACATTTTTTAATGTAAAAAGGTGTAATTGAATGAATTCAAAAATTTTGGAAAATGGTACTATCAGAAAGCTTCCTCTATGAGGAAGCAAAATACAAAAAAATTACAAAGTTGGTTTCAATAATAGAAGAAAGTTGTATTCATTTGTAGATTCTTGTGAAAATAGATTCAGTTCTTCTTTTCTGTAAAAAATATTTTCACCGGGGATTAATTTGATTTGAATAAGCATTTAGAAAATTGAGATTCGAGATTCAGATGCTGCATTCCAGGTGGCTGCAAAACCCAATCTGATATATCCCATGCCGAGTGCCAATTAGATGGCCGTTAACATTATGTTTCGTGCACATTAGAGGCAAGCAGCTTGGCTTTTGATTTTCAACATTATGCGCTTTACTTCTATAACCAGTTCACTTGTAAAGCCAACATTGGTCCTTGGTGACCCTCGATGCGATCAAGATCTCGGCTGCCTGGGCACGTCCAAACGGGAAATAATGAACCCGCATTAGGGGTTGAACTTGAACTGTCGTTGTTATTGTTAAAAAAGGTCGAAGAAAAAAAAGAGCCGGGGCAAAGGGAGCGTGGAACTTCTGATAGAAAAGGCAAACTGCGGGATTCATTGTGGTACTCAACAGTCGAGGGGCAAGGTGCCCGAACTTACGTTAGTCTCGTTTCCCTGCAGTAATGGCTGCAATGCCCAATAAAAAACCAATTTTTTTAACGAGTCGGAAAATTCAACTGTTTTGTAGAATATTCGCCTTTTTGACTTCAAAAAATCAACATTTTAGATGATAATCCAAAAACATAAATGTTCAATAAAGAAGATAATTTTGAACCAAGTAGTTAAATTTACAACAAAATAGTTGAATTTTCAATCAAGAAAGATTTTTCAGTGAAAAAGAATGTCATCTAAAATGTTGATTTTTGAAGTCAATAAGGCGAATATTCTACAAAACAGTTCAATTTCTAACCTAAAGATGAGATAATTTAACAAAAAAGATCATGTTGACCTAATAGTAGAATTTTTAACAAAACAGTTGAATTTTCCAGCGAGCAAGATTTTTCATTTAAGAAGAATTTCAAATATAAAAAACAATTGTAGGTGCAGTATATCCAAAACTGTTTTTCCTTTCTTCGACCGTTTTAATTTTCAAGAAGTATTTCAGCTGATTTCAGCAAATATGTTCGGTCTTACGGTCAATTATAAAGTCAAAAAATAAAATCATCCGAAATAACATGTATAAAACATATATTTCTTTCGAAATTCTCAACGTTTCGACCAACACTGCGGGTCTTTCTCAAGAGTCGATACACATATCTATAATTTAATAAACTAATATAATATTTATGAGCGTAAAGGTCGCATAATTATTGCCGTAAAAAGGATATTGGTTTTAACAAAAATTAAAAATTAAAACATACCTGAGTCATAGAGTAATGCAATATTTTATATAACAAAACCGTCATTAAAAAATGTTCAAAAAGAATAAAAAGAATAAAAATTTCTTCTAATTGAAGCCTCAAGAATATTGAAGAGACTCAAATAATTTTTGAAATTGTCACATAATTGAAACGATGTTTACAGACGGACGATACAAAACTGACTGTTATGAAAAGTCGTAATTATAGAGGTGAAAACTTTAATAAACCTCTGATGAAAAGGCGCGCCAAAGCTTGAGAGTAGAATTGAATGAAAATTGGATTAAGTAAAAAGATTTTTTTATAAAAAAGTTAATGTAAAATGCTTTGATAAATTTGGTTTATATTCAATATTTCAGTTTTTAAATTTATTGAAGTTTTGATATGTTTATTAATAAAAATTGATTCAATAATACGTCTTTTAAAAGTATTATTTTCTCTAGCCAAGATTTTAACATTAACAAAATCAAAAACATGATTAAATTCCCATGAATGTTGTGACAAACCTGTGTTTAAATTACCAATTCTACAATCTCTTTTATGTTCATAAATTCTACTTTTCAATCTCCTGCTAGTCTCACCTATGTAGTGTTTATTACATCCAGTGCATTTTATTAAATAAACCACATCAGACAAATTTTCTATTGTTTCAAAATCTTTTTTGTTACTCAACAATTTTTCTAAAGTGTGGTTATTTTTGAAAAAAACGTTTATATTAAATTTTTTTAAGGTTCTCCTTAACCTTTCAGAAAGACCTTGAACGTATGTTAAGGTAACTTTTAGATCAGTTTTTTTGTAATTTTCTAACCACTTCTTTTTTTTCTTCTCTATAATTGAAGTGTTGTATATTTTATTAATACGTTCTTTGATGACATTATCTATTAACGGCAAGGGATAATTGTTTAATTGTAAGGTGGCTTTTAATTGGTCTAAATTTTCTTTTCTATATTTTATATCACTTAATTTTACACATCTGTCCACCAAACCTTTTATTAAACCTGTCTTTTGACTGAACAAATGATGGGATTCATAATTTAAGTAACAACCGGACCAAGATGGTTTTTTAAACCAATTCGTAATTAAATTCCCATTGGGTGTTTTTTGAATTTCCAAATCTAAGAAACTTAACGTGTTGTTTTTTTCATGTTCCAAAGTAAATTGAATGTTTTCATCAATACTATTAAAAACATTTATAAGCTCTAAAATTTTGTCAGTTGGAACAATTGTAAATATGTCATCTACATAACGTTTATATAAAATTGGTTTGAATGATAATCTAGACAAGGCTCTTTTTTCAACATCTTCCATAACCAAGTTTGAAACTATGGGAGATAAAGGAGATCCCATTGGACATCCTGAAAGCTGTTCGTAAAATTTATTATTAAAAGAAAAAACTGTATTATTAAAAACTGATCTAATAGCAATTAAAATTTCATTTTTTGATATTTTTGTTAAATTTCTATATAAATTCAATTTTTCTTCTATACAATCTAAAGCTAAATCCAGAGGTATATTATCAAACATTGAAATGACATCTAACGATACTAATGAATGAGTAGAAGGTATTATAATGTTATTAATATTTTGTTTCAAATCCCAACTATTTTTTATAAACGACTCAGTTTTTCCTGAAACTGGTTTTAAAATATTTGATAAATATTTTGCTAGATTGTAGGTTGGTGATCCAATTGTGGAAACAATTAATCTCCAGTTTAAACCTGGTTTGTGTACCTTTGGGAGTGCATAAGCTTTTGCCACAACACTACTATGGGTCTTTAATCTATATGCAACCGATTTATTAATATATCTTTTATTTTCCCATCTGGAAACAATATCATTGCATTTATTTTCAACTGTTAGAACTAAATTAGTTTTTACGTTTTTGTATAAATTATTAGTTTTTAAAATGTTTTCTATAGTGAAATTATAATCATTCCTATTCGCTGCCACCATAATATTTCCTTTATCGGCTTTTACGAATAATAAATCTTTGTGTTTTTTTTTTAAATTTACAATATTTTCTGTAATTTTATTATTATTTTTAAATTTATTATTCCTATTATGATTTGAAATTAATTCAGTTACTGCTTCTAATATTTAATTTATCCTCGTCATTGTCTAAATTTTGTATGGAGTTTTCAATATTGGCAATGATATTGTTTACAGGAATTTTATCAGTATTGTAAGGAATACCAAATTTTTTCCCCAAGGCTAAAGATTCAACAATTTCATCAGGGATTTGTACAATTGAAACATTTTTAAAACATTTTTTAACTCTAAATTCTCGAAGTTTAACATTTGTTTCGAAGCTTTTATCTTTCAACCACTGAAACTTTTTAATGCAATTATTTCTAACGTTAAATTTCAACTTTTCTAACGCCTTACATTGCGAATCAAAGAAAAAATGTCAGGAATCTTCATTAATATTTCAAAATAAGCGATATCTTAAATAATTAGAAATGTGACCTAATTCCTGAATATTTTCAACTACGTTAATAATTTCGCAACTTAACAATTTTCTTTGAGTGTTTAGTTTAGTATTCTTTTTTCATCAGAGGTTTATTAAAGTTTGGTCCCTCTATAATTACGACTTTTCATAACAGTCAGTTTTTTATCGTCCGTCTGTAAACATAGTTTCAATTACGTGACACTTTCAAAAATTATTGGAGCCTCTTCAATATTCTTGAGGCTTCAATTAGAAGGAATTTTTATTCTTTTTATTCTTTTTTAACATTTTTTAATGACGATTTTGCTATATAAAATATTGCATTACTCTATGACTCAGGTATGTTTTAATTTTTAATTTTTGTTAAAACCAATATCCTTTTTACGACAATAATTATGCGACCTTTACGCTCATAAATATTATATTAGTTTATTAAATTATAGATATGTGTATCGACTGTTGAGAAAGACCCGCAGTGTTGGTCGAAACGTTGAGAATTTCTAAAGAAATAAATGTTTTATACATGTTATTTCGGATGATTTTATTTTTTGACTTTATAATTGACCGTTTGAATTGAACATATTTGCTGAAATCAGCTGAAATACTTCTTGAAAAAGAATTTCATTTAAAATATTGAATTTTGGAGTCAAATAGACGAATATTCTAAAAAGAAGTTGAATTCTCTACATAAAAATATAAATTTCAAATAAAAAAGATCATCTTGACCAAATACTAGAATTTTCATCAAAATAGTTGAATTTTCAATCCAGAAAGATTTTTCAGTGAAAAAGAATGTCATCTAAAATGTTGATTTGTGAAACCATAAAGACAAATATTTTTAAAATATTCGTCTTTATGGCTTAAAAATTTAACATTTTAGATGACAATCTTTTTCACTAAAAACTTTTTCTTGATTGAAAATTCAACTATTTTATTAAAAATTCAACTATTTGGTTTAAGATTATCTTTTTTATTTGGAATTCATATTTTTAGGTTGGAAATTTAACTATTTTTGTTGAAAAATCAACTATTTGGTCAAGATGATCTTTTTCGTTAAATTCTTTCCTTTTTAGGTTAGAAATTCAACTGTTTCGTAGAATATTCGTCTGTTTGACTCCAAAATTGAATATTTTAAACGAAATTCTTTTTAACTGAAAAATCTTTCTTGCTGGATAATTCAACTGTTATGTTGACAAATAAACTATTTGGTCAAGATGATCTTTTTTTTTTAATTATCTCATTTTTAGGTTAGAAATTCAACTGTGTTGGAAAATATTCGCCTTTATGACTTCAAAATTCAACATTTTAGATGTCATTCTTTTTCACTGAAAAAACTTTCTTGATTGAAAATTCAACTATTTTGTTGTAAATTTAACTTCATCATTCAAAATTATCTTTTTTAATGAACATTTATGTTTTTGGGTAAGAAAATGAACGGGTTTTTAAAATATTTGTCTGTATGGCTTCAAAATTTAACATTTTAGATGACATTCTTTTTCACTGGAAAATCTTTCTTGATTGAAAATTCAACCATTTTGTTGAAAATTCAAGCCTTTGGTCAAGATGATCTTTTTTATTTAAAATTTATATTTTTAGGTGAAGAATTCAACTATTTTGTAGAATATTCGTCTGTTTGCGGCTCAAAAATTCAATATTTTCAATGAAATTCTTTTTAACTGAAGAATCATTCTTGCTGGAAAATTCAACTGTTTTGTTAAAAATTCAACTATTTGGTCAAGATGATCTTTTTTGTTAAATTATGTCATTTTGAGGTTAGAAATTCAACTGCTTTGTAGAATATTCGCTTTTTTGACTTCAAAATTCAACATTTTAGATGACATTCTTTTTCACTGAAAAATCTTTCTTGGTTAAAAATTCAACTATTTTTGTTGAAAATTTAACTACGGTTAAAGATTATCTTTTTTATTTGAAATTTATCATTTAAGTTAAAAAATTCAACTATTTGATCAAGATGATAATTTTTTGTTCAATTATCTTATTTTTAGGTTAGAAATTCAACTTTTTTGTAGAATATTCGCTTGTTTGGCTTCAAAATTCAACATTTCAGATGGCATTCTTCTTGACTGGAAAATTGTTCTTGGTTAAAACTTCAACTATTTTCTTAAAAATTCAACTATTTGGTTCAAGATCATTTTTTTATTCAAAATTTATATTTTTAGGTTGAAAATTCAACTATTTTGTCGAAAATTCAACTATTTGCTCGAGATTATCTTCTTTTGTTGAATATTCTTATTCTTAGGTCAAAAATTCAAGTTTTTTGTAGAAGATTCGCCTGTCTGGCTTCAAAATTCAACATTTTAGATGACGTTCTTTTTGACTGGAAAATCGTTCTTGGTTAAAAATTAAACTATTTTGTTGAAAATTCAACTATTTGGTTCAAGATGATGTTTATTATTTGAAGTTTATATTTTTACGTTACATTTGGTCAAGAATCTTTTTTGTTAAATTATCTCATTTTTAGGTTAGAAATTCAACTGTTTTGCAGAATATTCGCCTCATTGACTTCAAAAATCAACTTTTTAGATTACATTCTTTTCCACTGGAAAATCTTTCTTGATTGAAAATTAAACTATTTTGATGAAAAGTCAACTATTGGGTTCAAGATAATTTTTTTTATTCAAAATTTATATTTTTAGGTTGAAAATTTAAGTATTTTGCAGAATATTTGTCTGTTTGGCTTCAAAATTCAATGTTTTAGATGACATTATTTTTCACTGAAAACTTTTTCTTGATTGAAAATTCAACTATTTTGTTAAAAATTCAACTATTTGGTTCAAGATTATCTTTTTTATTCGAAATTCATATTTTTAGGTTGCAAATTTAAGTATTTTCGTTGATAGTTCAACTTTTTGGACAAGGTGATGTTTTTTGTTAAATTATCTCATTTTTAGGTTAGAAATTCAACTGTATTGTAGAATATTCGCCTGTTTGGCTTCAAAATTCAACATTTTAGATGACATTCTTTTTCACTGAAAAATCTTTCTTGATTGAAAATTCAACTATTTAGTTGAAAATTCAAGTATTTGGTCAAGATGATCTTTTTTATTTAAAATTTATATTTTTGGGTAGAGAATTCAACTGTTTTGTAGAATATATCCTTTTTTGACTTCAAAATTCAACATTGTAAATGTCATTCTTTTTCACTGCAAATATTTCTTGATTGAAAATTCAACTATTTTGTTAAAAAATCAACTATTAGGTCAAGATGATCTTTTTTTTTTAATTATCTCATTTTTAGGTTAGAAATTCAACTGTTTTATAGAATATTCGCCTTTATGACTCCAAAAATAAACATTTTAGATGTCATTCTTTTCTACTGGAAAATCTTTCTTGATTGAAAATTCAACTATTTTGTTGTATATTTAATTACTTGATTCGAAATTATCTTCTTTATTGAACATTTATGTTTTTGGGTTTTGAAATATTCGTCTTTATGGCTTCAAAATTCAACATTTTAGATGAAATTCTTTTTCACTGGAAAATCTTTCTTGATTGAAAATTCAACTATTATGATGAAAATTCAAGTATTTGGTCAAGATGATCTTTTTTATTGAAAATTTATATTTTTAGGTAGAGAATTTAACTGTTTTCTAGAATATTCGTCTGTATGAGACACTAATCCGAAGAGACATAAGAAGCCATTGAAACACAATAAGAGCTTGCATGAAAAAATGCATGGACGTGAAGGAAGCTAGAGTAGTATGCCAGGACAGAAAAGATGATCTTTTTTATTTGAAATTTATATTTTCAGGTAGATAATTCAACTATTTTGTAGAATATTCGTCTACTTGTTTCCAAAATTCAATATTTTAAATTAAATTCTTTTTAACTTTTCTTTTCTTTTTAACGCAGTTGAGGGGCAAGGTGCCCGAACTTACGTTAGTCTCGTTTCCTTGCAGTAATGTCTGCAATGCCCATTACAAACCAATTTTTTTAACGATCTCAGTTAACGAGTCGGAAAATTCAGTCACAAATAAACATTAAATGTAAAACAAGAAAATTGTTTAAAGAAGAGGATATATTGCGTGAGAAGTTTTCTTTAAATTAAAGAATTTCTCGGATTTTGTACCTCAAATTCCACTCAAGCTGTGGATTGAGAAAAATGTTGTAACAAATTTGAAATTAGTAGGATGCAATCTTTGAAATCTTATTTTTGATTAAGGCCAAATAAACTCAAAAAAATATGTATGGCTTCTCGAAATATGATTAAAAATGTCCTAGCGTCTCTGGGTATCGCCCATGCGTTCGATGCTGCCAAAAGATTAATTTTCTACCTAACAAGACGAATTTTCAACCAAAAATATAATAGTTGACTTTTTGGTAAATAAAATTAATTTCCAATTACTTTTCATGTAAGAAAACTGATTTTTGAAGAAATAGTCAATTTTCCAACAGGAGATGAATGTTCAACTAAAATTATGAATCTTCAGCTAGTATAGTCAAATTTTTGTCAAAAAAAAAAAAAAAAATTAACAAAGAAGATTACTTTCTACGAGCGAAGTCGAATTTTCGAAAAATGCAAGAATTTTCAACGAAATAGTTGAATTTCCAATCAAGAAAGATTTTTCAGACAAAAATGTTATCTGAAATGTTGAATTTTGAAGTCAAAAAGACGAATATTCTACAAAAAGTTGAATTTATGACCTAAAAATAAGAATATTCAACAAAAAGAGATCATCTTGACCGCATAGTTGAATTTTCAACAACATAAATTTTAGATGCTTGAACAAAATAGTTGAATTTTCAACCAATAAAGATTTTTCAGTTAAAAAGGATTTCATCAAAAATGTTGAATTTTGAATTCAAAAAGGCGAATATTCTACAAAACAGTTGAATTTCTAAACTAGAAATGAAAATTTTCAACAAGAAAAAAGATCATTTTGACCGAATAGTTGAATTTTCAACCAAATTGTGGAATTTTCAACCAAGAAAGATTTTTCAGTTAAAAAGGAATGTTATTCAACCTGTTGAATTTTGAATTCTAAAATACGAATATTCTGCAAAACAGTTCAACTTCTAACCTAATAATAAGAATATTTAACAAAAAAAGATCATTTTGACCAAATACTTGAATTTTCAATCTAGAAAGATTCTTCAGTGAAAAAGAATGACATCTAAAATGTTGAATTTTGAAGTCAAAAAGGCAAATATTCTACAAAACAGTTGAATTTTTACCTAAAAATAAGAATATTCAACAAAAAAAGATAATCTCGAGCAAATAGTTGAATTTTCAACAAAATAGTTGTTTCTTCAACAAAATAGTTGAATTTTCAACCAAGAAAGATTTTTCAGTCAAAAAGAAATGTTATCGAAACTGTTGATTTTTGAAGCGAAACAGGCGAATATTCTACAAAAAAAGTTGAACTTTTGACCTAAAAATAAGAATATTCAACAAAAAAAGATAATCTCGAGCAAATAGTTGAATTTCCAACAGAATAGTTGAATTTTCAACCAAGAAAGACTTTTCAGTCAAAAAGAAATTTTATCGAAACTGTTGAACTTTTAAGTCAAAAAGACGAATATTCTACAACACAGTTGAATTTCTAACCTCAAAATAAGATAATTTAACAAAAAATTATCATCTTGACCAAATTGTTGAATTTTCAACCTAAAAATATAAATTTCAAATGAAAAAAATAATCTTGAACCAAGTAGTTAAATTTTCAACAAAGTAGTTGAATTTTCAATTACGAAAAAGTTTTCAGTGAAAAAAATGTAATCTAAAAATGTTGAATTTTGAAGCCAAATAAGCGAATATTCTACAAAAAAGATAAATTTTTGACTCAAAAATAAAAATATTCAACAAAAAAAGATAATCTCCAGCAAATAGTTAAATTTTTAACAAAATAGTTGAATTTTCAACCAAGAAAAATTTTTCAGTCAAAAAGAAATGTTATCGAAACTGTTGAATTTTTAAATCAAAAAGACGATTTTTCTACAAAACAGTTGAATTTCTAACTTAAAAATAAGATAATTTAACAAAAAATTAACATCTTGACCAAATAGTTGAATTTTCAACCAAATAGTTGAATTTTCAACCTGAAAATATAAATTTCAAATAAAAAAA
>CAKNXH010058894.1:0-46487 GCA_932178445.1 Andricus quercusramuli
TTTTTCAAAACAAAAAAAACGCATTTATTTTTGTGCGGATTCGAATAGATTTGGGGGGTGTCCCGATAAAAATTCGAAAAAAAATTTTTCCAATGCATTTTTGGACCACCCTAATGCACACTCGTCAGGTACTTGTATCAGAAATTGTGCATCATGCCCGAACCTGGAGCTTTCCAATTACTTGCCCTTTTAAAAACCGCTGAAATGTCTGAATCTGTGATGTTAGTCAACTCCATTTCAGGGTTATTGTTTGCTCTTGCTTTCTCTAGTCGTAACCACGCAGCGTCAAGGCAAATGCAAATACTTTAGTACAAAAAACATTTTCACAGGCTCATACCCAGTGAAGTGGAGTTGTTGGGGGCATATGTACTCATTCTCAAGGACTTAAGGGGTATTATTTCTGAACTGCCCCAACTTTAAAAGTCATGTCTTCCGATTTCCTTCAAATTTTTAGAGTTTGTTTGCCTATAATAGTCGTTAAACCACCAATTTATGGACTCACTACCATCCCTCCCCGAACCACAGGCAGTGAAATTTTCATATCCCGGGCAAAACGAGTCTTCAAAAAGGTCGTAACTTCTTTCTACAAATGCTAATTGAATTTTCTTTGGGTGTTTTCTGAAGTGGTTTTCATGCCCTTTGATTCTATGAAATATATTGTTTTTATTTTTCCAATTTTTATAAACAAATTATCATGTAAAATGTTCATTTAAAATTTTCTTCTCTTCGGGTACTTTCGATTGTTTTAAAGTATTTTCAAACGAAAGCTTGACTTTTTCCCGATTAAAATGTTGGTTGACATTATGGGACTGACAACAGTTATGCGGTTATGCGAATATATCCGAGCGAAACCCTCCCACGCGCGCACGGATAGTCCGACCAGACCAACCTGGGACTTGGCTGTATGCATGATTCTCAAGCGAAGCTGCACTAAATTCCTCATAATTTATACAGTTCGTTTTTTTCCGCGCACCTTTTGCTTCTCTGAACTTGAGGCTTTTTGACTGTCTTCGGAAACAGATCACGTTCTGTAGCGAATGAAGTTTTTTTTCAGTTGCAATTGTCCGTTGTTGATTGGAATGAATGCGTGGGTTTCCTTATAGTTATGTTTTTTTTGTCAACTTTGACTCCTAAAGAATTTTAATTTGAAATGAAAACTTGATTCTGTTTATTAATTGATTTATAATAATTTCAGGGTGCACACACTCTTCCCCTTTTTTTCTTAGTTTTTCCTTTTTCCTTGAAATTTCCCTTCTTTCACCTATTCTCAAAAAGCTTCCCATTTTTGCCATTTTCTCTTCAAATATATGATATTTGAAAATACAATATTTGAATCACGCGGAAAATTCTCTAAAGTTAGTAAGTGTACCCATTATTAAATAATATCATATTGAACAAATTTATGGAATGAACAACAAATTACTTTTAAAACGATTCAATACTACTAATCGCCGTTTAGCTGAGATGTCTTCTCAACGATTCATTTCTCCTGAGGTGCATGTACATTGTACAATGATTTGATTCCACATCACATTCAAAATTTGTGTACGAATTATTCAAACAGTTTCTCCTTTCATAGTTGTCCATTTAAAAAAAGTTTTGCTGCATACAATTGTTAACTATACATCGAAAAAAATCTTAAAATTAGAAATTCGAGATATTAATTATCACATTCACTATTTAAATAAATCTCTAGTAGACATAAAAAAAATCAGATTATGAAGTCCGGAATAGAATATTATACTATAAATTTTTTTTTTAATTGTCTAGTACCAAATATAATACCTTCATACGCAATTATAATGTTCATCATAAAAGAAAGACTGATACTTTGATAATAGAAAATGATCGTGGAAAAACTGTAAACAGAGACTCTTGGTTTAAGAACCTGTCTGAAAAACAAATTCCGGTAGAGGTTATTGTTACTGAGTCTCTGGGTCCGAATCATTGTGTACCGCCGAAATTTTCTGCCAAAAAAGCGATTGTTTCTATTAAAAATTAAGAAACATCACTACAATCATTTGACATAAATGATTCCATTGAAAACGAAATAGAAAATAATGTGACGAATAATATTTGCGATATCATGAATCATGACACTCACATCTCTGTCGAAGAAAGGTCCTTTGCCAAAAAATTAAAAACAACAAAATCCTTTATCCAAAACAATTCTGACATCCTTTTTACAACTGCAGATAAAAGAAATCTAACAGTTTGAATGAACAAAACAGATTATTTAGAAAAAATGCACTGCCTTTTATTAGATTCCAAAACTTATAAAAAATTGAATAATAATCCTCTTAAGAAATTACAGGAGAATACCTCACAAATATTAAGAAATTTGAATGATGACAACTTATTACAAATTAAATATCATAACAATGAGTTAACTTTGACCAACACTACACTAGCTAAAGGTTATGGTTTACCTAAAATCTACAAGGAAGATATACCACTTCGTCCCATAATTTCATTGATTAATAGTCCAACTTATGTTTTAACTAAAGTTATATATAATGATCTAAACAATGGTATAAAAACTCCTAATTCAAACATTAAAAATAGCCTTGATTTGAAAGAAAAGTTGAATAACATAACAATAGATAGTGATTACATATTTATGTCCCTAGATGTCAGTTCGTTATTTACTAATTTTCCTTGCTCGTTGGTGTTGGAGAGCCTAGATAGAAGATTTCATGATATTCAGAGTAATTACAAAATTCCTTTCGAAAAGATAAGAGAATGTATAAAATTCCTTTATGACAATACATATTTCGTTTTTAATGATAATATATACCAACAAATTCATGGTGCTCCGATGGGTTCACCCATTTCACCGTTACTTGTAAATATGGGCATTGATGACTATTTCTCAAGTCATCCAACTTAAGTAAAAAAGAACATTGTATTCAACCTTCTTGACAGGGCAATAATGTTATCGCACAAAAAATGTCACGCTAAAAATTAAAAAATTATTACCCAACTATTATTAAATAATGATTACCCAATAAGATGTATTAACCAACAAATTAAAATTCGTAAATTAAAATTGAAATATTGTCCTATACAAAATAACTCTGCGCGAAAACAATTGTTAGACCCTCAACCAAAAGTCAGTTTACCATTTGTAAAAAAATTCTTCGATAAAACTTCCCACTTTCTCAAAAAATGTAACATAACTACAATTCATTCGGTAAGACCTTCATTGTCGTCTATAATGAGACTAGGTAAAGATAGAACTAAAAAATGGGAAGAAACTAACGTTGTTTACAAAATTCCTTGTAAAAATTGTCCTGCCTCTTATGTGTATGAAACTAAAAGAATGTTAAAAACGATTGGGAAAATAACAAAATACTTGATTTTAAGTCCAACTGTAACAAACGTCTAATTTCCGAAATGATATATATTAAGAGCAATAATAATGGTATTAACAAGAAAGGGGATATTTATAATTTTAATCACATGTACAATCCAATAATTCTCAATTTAAAATCATGATTTCTTCTTGCGCAATTTATTTTGTACGTGATGAGAGATCAGTGCCTGAAAGTACAAGCTTCTTAATATAAATACCCCTCTGTTGTCTAATGATAGCCAGTTACGAACCTCACCTCACAAACGACGTGTAAATGTCCATTTTAATCTATGACTAGTTGAATTTTTTCAACTTTTTAATTTTATGACCAATGTAATTTTTCTAATTTAAACTTATAAGGTAATTTGTTTTTAATTCTTTTTAAATGAATTCCAAAAAACAAAACAAAAATTTTTGTACTGTTTTTATATCTTGGTGTTTAATAAAATTTTAGCCTGAAGAGGTCAGCAACCCAAGCTGACGAAACGTCGCAAAATATTTGTGGAGTTTTATTATTAACCCCAGTGATCAACAAGAATAAAAAATCTTCAAAAATAATTAAAGCAATTATAGCACTTAAATAAATTTGTTATGAATAAATAAGGTACACGTTTCAAGTGCTGAATCATTAAAAATAAATATTCCTAACAATGTGAAAATTGGTGACAGAAGTTGTTATCCAATATAAAATTGGAACGGTCACAAAATATATAGTACTTTTTAAATAAGTATTAGAAGGTGAGCACTTTTTAGTTAAAATGTTTAAAACTTAAATACCTAATGAAGAAATGGAATATTCTAAATTCATCAACTGCAATGTTAAATGTTCTATCTTGAGCAATTTTTAATTTGAGTTTGAAAGCACTAAAGAGTAGGGTGGAGTGAAAATGCTAAAATAAATCAAATCGCTTGAGTTGAGGGGAAAAAAATCTTGTGGGTTGGCATTCGACAACAGTGCAAAAAAAAATGGTAATCAGGAAAACTTAACGATTTCGAATTCAAAATATTTCCTATTGGTTCAAAAATGATGACGAATTGGTTATATTTACAGCTTTTACTAGTGAACAATAATAAAAAATTACGAAATTTAAAAATACATTTTTTGCTCAATAACAATTTTTTTGAAAATGTGTGAAAACATGTTTTATGGATTGAGTCATATGCACACATTTAAAAAAAAGTTACATGTGTTGAACCTGAAATTTATTCAGTTTGAACCAAAGAAACATTTGGTCATTTTGAATAGTGACCACTTGTGACTTTTTTGGAAAAAACTTTTGTCTTGATTTAGGTTTTTTGGGCTTTCATATTTTTTTGCCATTTTGGCACGTTATAAACACCACGAAAAAAAAGGTTTTCCATGAATAAAAAATAATAACATGTTTCTCTGGTTAAAGCTGAAGAAATTGAAGGTGCGAATTAATACAAAAACCATGTTTTTGTAAATTTTCAAAAAATTCTAAATAAGGCAAACATTTTTTTTAATTGAAAAATTTTTTATTGTAAATTTTGAAAATAGAACAGAGGATATTAACGGATTACAATTTTTTTTCTTCATTTGTTTTGGATGTCGACCCACAATTTGTTATCCCTCAGCTCAAACGATTCGATTAATTTTAGCATTTTCACTTCGCTCTACTGAAGAGTGTAGTTTCAAATTCACATTGAAAGTATTAATTATGGTAAGGAAGAAATTACAAATCTTAAATAGAAATATTTATGAGAACGATGTTAAACATATCAAAATTGTGTATTTAACCAATCTTATTTTTTCTCTGACTTTTTTTATATCACTCTGAATGGATTTCCAACGACCTAAGTATATCCAATTTTTAAAACAAAATTCTTTAATGGCAGAAATTATTGAAAAATCGTTGAAAAATCATTGAAAATTATTTAAAAATATAACATTTCTTATAAAAACATTGTTTCTTCTTTTCAACATATAAAAATAAATGATTAATCGTTCCCCTATTTTCCCCTTTTTCTTGGTAAAATCACCCTATTTCCCCTTTTTTGAGCTCCTTTTGCGCTGTAATCCCTGTAATTGATTAAAAAGTGACAAAATATCAACCGGAAATGTCGATTTTTTAAATGAAACATGTGGCGCCCTCATGGCTTGAAACTCGTGGGATGACGTCACGCTCCTTCAAAGCTGAAGAAAATACATGGTCAGTTTGATTAAAATAGTGCAAATAAGTAATCATTAATGTTTTTTTGGCTAAAAGGGTTTATTTTTATGGAGTATCAGTATTCCTGGATTCGTTAAAGCCAGGTCGGATAAATTTGCAAAAGTGATTACACTCATGATACACGCCTAGCTTGAACTATTTTTCACTGAAATGAACTTTGACTGTCCCAGTTGCCTGGAAATTTTATTTCGGAGATGACTTCCGACTATTGTAAGCCTAAAATTGTAAAAAACGTTACGATCCTTTTTAAAATAACTCATTTTTTGACATTTTATAGACCATTTATCATGTATATTTCTTAGAGAAAAAGTCATATGTGATATTTTTTGGCCCAAACCCTGTAATTTGGTGACAAA
Organism: Andricus quercusramuli; assembly: GCA_932178445.1. Classification (NCBI taxonomy): domain Eukaryota; kingdom Metazoa; phylum Arthropoda; class Insecta; order Hymenoptera; family Cynipidae; genus Andricus; species Andricus quercusramuli. Next base: position 5,904 of record CAKNXH010058894.1, read on the forward strand.
AAAAAATTACTAAATGCTCAATATCGAGTGACCTTCGGAACACGTTTAAAATGTGAAAAAAGTGCAAAAAAATTAGTTTTTGAAAATTGCTTGTCACGGGTGCATCGTACAACTTAATTTCATGATTAAAAAAGAAAGTAGACAAAATTCCTAAAAAGTCTTAAAAAAACAATACCCTTAATAGTTCAGAAGATATGGCCTGTAAAAGGGATTTTTCAGTGAAATTTTTTTCGACAATTTTAGTTTTCGTGAAATACCTTTTTCTCTGTGGATTCTACATGAAAATCGATTCATAATAAATGAAAGCAGGTTAAGTTATCTACAAAACAAAAAAAACTTTGTTCTAGGTCTAATATTACCGCAATTAGAGCCGTTCAAAGTTGACACATTTTTATTGCACTCTATTCGACACTAATTTTATTGTAAATACATTTCTTCTTGTGGAATTAAGGTGTAAAATAGTTGATATACAAGTAAAGATGTATCGAATTCCCTGAAAAATAAGAAAGTTTTTTCTTGATAGTTTTAGACTTCCAAAGTATGTCTTCGAGGATTGAGCTTCTTTAAAGAATTAAAATCTTTTTTACTACAAATTGCTGGCTGTTCCAGGCTGTTTTCTCAAATTCTATTCCTTGGATGTCTCCTAAGTATTTTATACCTGAAAATTGAAGTGTATGATCTTACAAGTAATAATTGTAAAACAAAGTTGAAACTAGAACTGTTTATTAACTCAATAAACATTGGCAATTTAATTTTTTTTTCTTGAGTGAATTACTGGTTTTGATCTACTAGTCTAGACCAAAATGATTATAGTTTTTAGCTTTGAAAAAATTCCTCTCTAGCTCCGCTGGGATTCGAATCTATCGAACTGGGTTCGAATTCCAGCGGGGCTAGAGAGGAAATTTTTCACAGCTAAGCTATAATCATTTTGTTTTATACTAGTAGCTCAAAAACCGTCATTCCATCGACGGGAAAAAAAACTTATTTTCTACGCTAGTCGATAACATAACATCAAAACTCAAAGTTGATTCAAATGTGGCGGCCGTTGAATTCGCAAGTAGCTCTCAGTAAACGAACACCATACTCTGGAAGACTCTTGCAGACTTTGTATCTCTGCCAAATCATTTTAAACTCATGGTGTGCGGATTCCATAGCTTGTTCGCTTAAAAAGGCCAAACCCATTTGCTTTTGGTCACAAAACTCTGCTACATGACAGAAAACCTTATACCATGAGTTTAAAGTGATTTGGCCGAGATACAAAGTCTGCAAGAGTCATCCAGAGTATGGTGTTCGTTTACCGAGAGCTATGTGCGAATTCAACGGCCGCCAAATTTGAATCACCTTTGAGTTTTGATGTTATGTTGTCGATTAGCGTAGGAAATAAGTTTTTTTCCGTCCATGGAATGGCGGTTTTTGGTCAACTAGTACAAAACAAAATGATTATAGTTTAGCTGTGAAAAATTTCCTCTCTAGCCCCGCTGGAATTCGAACCCAGTTCTACAGATTCGAATCCCAGCGGAGTTAGAGAGGAATTTTTTCAAAGTTAAAGACTATAGCCATTTTGGTTTAGACTAGTATATCTAAAACCGTAATTCACTGAAGAAAAAAAAAATTAAATTGCCAATGTTTATTGAGTTAATAGAATTCTTGTTTTATTTTCAGGAATTCCATACATTAACTTGATTATTAGACGTTAAATGTAATTTTGAATTTGATTTTAATCTAATTTAAAATTCTTAAATTTAAATTTGGTAATATTAGACCTAGAACAAAGTTTTTTTTTTGGTTTTGTAGATACTTGAACCTGCTTTTCTTCATTATGAATCGATTTTCATGTAGAATCCACAGAGAAAAAGGTATTTCACGAAAACTAAAAATTTTCGAAAAAAATTCCACTGAAAAATCCCTTTTACAGGCCATATCTTCTGAACTATTAGTGTTAGGATATTTTTTTTTCACTTTTTCAACATTTTAAAAGTGTTATATAAGATGTTATGGTGTTGACCAGAGTGTAATATATATTATTGAAGACGGAAAGTAATGTAGATTACTGGTCAAATTTTATTGTAATTTATGTCTGAGAGACTCTCCGATCATAAACGTTACAAGACGTTTCGACTGCTCGTCGACAGTCCTCATCAGTACAAATTTTTCTACTGTAAATGTAAACCTGTTGGTCTAATTGTAATTTTTGAACGTTGTATATACTATTGTATTGACTCCGTCTGCTGGACGGACTTAATTACAGATTAAAATTATTGTTGACATATTAAAACACATTTGTTTTCTTGGCGTCCAGCAGACGGAAAGCATCCCATATATATATATATATATATATATATATATATATATAATACTGTTGAACATCAGTCAATTACGAGTTTTATGTTATCAACAAACGCATTATATATTTTTCTATTGAAAATAATAATATTAACTTTTCGTTGAAATGATCTTCGCAACAATATACTGTTGACGTTAAAGATGTTGTAGGGCACATATCGTGCTAAACAATTTTTGTACCAATTTTCTTTACTCCTCATCTTCGGGTATATAAATAAATAGTTTTTGTGGATATTTGACAGAGGTGTTCTTACATTTAGGCAAAAAATACCAACGTTAGCGCTGTTTTATTTCCATATTTATGAAAAAACGTGAATCGCCCAGCTCTTTTACAAGCTTTTGAGGAGGCGTGCTGCGTCACATCAATATGAAGGAATGGGTGCGACAGAAATAGGAATTTGAAATGTGTACAAATTTTTCTTTTTCAAATATAAATTCGAATCAAAGTTATTTCGACAGTATACTGGCATTATTAGTGATAATTGAACGGAAACAGGCGCTTCAATGTGGATAATGTGAATGGATGAATTTAAAAATTATTATATATTACAACTAAATGGAGCAAGAGAATTATAATGTAACACATTTTTCTTTTGTCATTTATCACGTGGAATCCATTATGGTTTAGTTTTTTGTAACTTAAAGCGAATATTTATTAATTTGTTTATACCAGATTATAATATAAGGCCTTTACATGGAGAAAGAAAGTGGCTGCAACTTTAAATTGTTTTCATATTTGGATTAGAAATCTAGGAGGCGCTGTAGTCGATTGAACTGGTTACGTCCGCCATTTTATTTTTTCCATCCTTCTTTCATCTATACAGTTGTAGAAGGACGGAAAAAACAAAATGGTGAACGTAACCAAGTCAGTCGACTACAGGGCCGCCTAAATTTCCGATCCCAATATACCCCAGAACAATCATGCACAGTCTCATGCTTTCATCACAAAATGGAAAGTTGATGTGATGTTTGTGTGTTACGTGTTAATATTAACCGATGTAGTTGAAATTTGAAGGGATTTTTTTCATGCAGTGGAAAATATTATACAGGATCGTTTTCCTTTTCTCGAAAGTCGATTTTGCTAGCCATCATTGTATTTAAAAAAGAAATGTCTTTTAGAAACGTACATGCGTACGACATCCAATTCAAAATTAAAACATGTTATAGATTTCATGAAGTGGCATAATTATAATTTAAAATAATGTTACGTTAAAGTAATGTTTAATCGAATACGGCGGAAATTACATATGAACGTCTCACATAAATATTTTCGTAATCTTATCTTCTTTTCAGTATACTGCTGTTCTGCGATAATATTACGATTGAATTTCATGGACGAGAACAAGAAGAATTCATTGGAAGCAAGCGAGGACGAGTTTATTTGACAACACATAGAATGATTTTTAATGCCAAAGATCAAAAAGAAAAGATGCAGTCATTTAGCTTTCCATTCGTTACGCTTTCTGAGGTGGAACTTGAGCAACCGATGTTTGGAGCAAATTACATTAAAGGCAAATGTCGAGCTCAACCTAATGGCAACTGGATTGGAGAATGCAAATTTAAACTCCATTTTAAAAGTGGAGGTGCAATTGAATTCGGACAAGCCATGCTAAGGGCTGCTTCAATGGGTACGTGTTTACTTTTATGAAATTACGTATTGTTGTCATTATGGGACTAACTACTCAGAAAGAATCTTATTTCTATATTCGTATTTGACATGTTTCAAGGCTTATTTACAATCAGATTAAGTCGATTACTAAAAGTATTCACCAAGACTGAATCGGAAATTGCAGGTCGTTAAATTCAAGTAAAAGAAAAATATGGCGGCTTCCTTTTGTGAATTAGAATAGGCTTATGCGCCCAGTTAACGTGACGCGAAGTCCTGCAGTTCTGCAACATGTGAAAGTCTTATTGGTATAGCTAAGACATTTAAAGCGTGTCTTACGTAAACCGTCTTGTTGTAGATCCTCGCTCTGTCAGCAAGTTTTTCGTGGCCCCGATTTCTCTGAGCTGAATTCATTTCGACGACCGCAAATTTTTTTATTTGACAAAGTTATGAGTATTTAAATTTTGAATTATAAACATTGAAATCGACCCAGCGTTTTTTCCTCTTTATTGTTATCAAGATTTGTTAAAATGTAAAAAGTGTATTCCATGATAGTCTGTCCTTTACTCGCAATTTGGAGAGAAGAAAGAATGCTTATTTATAAAACACAAACAGCCGCATTTTTACCAAAACGAAACAAGATGCCAAAAAAAGTCATAAGAATAAAATAGTTTCTTTAAAAAAGTTCTAGACAAATTTATGTGGACACTTTCTTCTCTCCGGCTTTACTGTACAGATTTGTGCAAAAATATGAATAAAATCCTCTGATATTTATTTTTTCTCAACAATACAATTTTATGGAATAACAAAAAAAGAATAACATAATTTAACAGTCTCAAAAACTTCTGACAGCGCCGGCCAGAATTGTCAGTCCACTAAAAAAATCATATTGAAAAACATGCCTAGTTTTTCATGTTAATTTAAAGCTTAAAATCTCCTCTTAAGGAGACCAAGAACATAATGAAATAATCACTGGTTCTCGAATCATAATGGAAAATGTGGAAGCATGCCCAAGACGAAAGTCGGTTCGTCGAGCGGCAGTCGAACTTCCATCTTTTGTTAACGCATAGAGGAAGCATTGAGAACAAGTGAATATTTTATTATGTTCTTGGTCTCATTTTAGAGAGGAGGTTTTAAGTTGAAATTTAGTGAGGTTTACATTTTCTCCATTAACTTGCCTGAAGCATGCTGAAAGTGGAATTTGAGAATCGAAAATTGTTCAAAAACGGTCGCGAAAATAGAGGGATGTTTTTAATACGTTTTTCAGTGGACTGACAATTCTGGCCGGTACACGAACCCTCCTTTGCCAATCATCGCGAGTTTTCTGAACATTTTTAGGAGAGGACCTCTTCCATTTGTAACGATGTAAGCTGTACCCAAAATAAGTCCATTAGGAAGACATTGGAGATTTAAAAGTCCACGCCCGCCTTGACGGCGTGGAATGTATAATCACGGAACGGAAGAATTGATATGCAAGCTCTTGGGCATATGCATGATCTTACGCGTAGCGATATCGAAGGCTGTAAGCTTGCGTTCAGCTAATGGAACTACCCCAAACGAGTAGAGTAGGACCGGGACGGCAAGCATGTTAGTCGCAGATACCTTGTTAGATGCCGATAGATAGGAAGAAGAAGTCTGTGGAAGAAGACGCTGGTATTTACTTCAGAGAGACTCCTCCCTGATGTTAGGTCCTGAATGCAGCTCTGAGGTACGCCCAAGTATGTATAGACCTCTCCAGTGTCAATATGTCTAATAAAACTCTTATCGCCAAGCTCAGAGTCGCCGGGAACGTTAGTAATTCGTCCTCGCTTCAGAATAATCTTGGCACACTTGTCCAATCTAAAGTTGATACCAATCTCTCTTGTGTACCCCTCGACAATATTTAAAGCACTCTGAAGTTGGATTGGACTAGAAGCAGAGATCTTCAGGTCATCCACATAAAATACGTGAGTGATCTTATGCTCGCGCTGATTTTAAGATTCATTTTTTCTCGACAATACAATTTTATCGTGTAATTGAAAGCCGAAAAGGACTAAATTTAACAGTTTCGAAAACGTGTTGGTAGAACAATAATAAAGTACCGGCCAGAATTGTCAGTCGCGACCGTTTTTGAACAATTTTCGATTCTCAAATTCCACTTTCAGTATGCTTCAGGCAAGTTAATGGAGAAAATTTAAACCTCACTAAATTTCAACTGAAAACCTCCTCTCTAAAATGAGACCAAGAACATAATAAAATATTCACTTGTTCTCGATGCTTCCTCTATGCGTTAACAAAAGATGGAAGTTCGACTGCCGCTCGACGAACCGACTTTCGTCTTGGGCATGCTTCCACATTTTCCATTATGATTCCAGAACCAGTGATTATTTCATTATGTTCTTGGTCTTATTAAGAGGAGATTTTAAGCTTTAAATTAACATGAAAAACGAGGCATGTTTTTCAATATGATTTTTTTAGTGGACTGACAATTCTGGCCGGCGCTGTCAGAAGTTTTTGAGACTGTTAAATTATGTTATTCTTTTCTTGTTATTCCATAAAATTGTATTGTTGAGAAAAAATAAATATCAGAGGATTTTATTCATATTTTTGCACAAATCTGTACAGTAAAGCCGGAGAGAAGAAAGTGTCCACACAAATTTGTCTAGAACTTTTTTAAAGAAACTATTTTATTCTTATGACTTTTTTTGGCATCTTGTTTCGTTTTGGTAAAAATGCGGCTGTTTGTTTTTTATAAATAAGCATTCTTTCTTCTCTCCAAATTGCGAGTAAAGTGGATTTGGTTGGTTGCCTTCTCATTTTTCTTTCCTCTTTTTTATTTTTGTCCAAAGAAACAATTTTTGTTGTTTTCAGGAATTGCAATAAGAGCATTTTGGGGTGGTTGTCCAAATTTGATCGTTGGATTCTTGTTTTATTTTCAGGAATTCTATACGTTAACTTGAATATTGGACGTTAAATATGATTTTGAATTTGATTTTAATCTAATTTAAAATTTTTAAATTTCAATGTAGAAAATCTGCTCTTGTCGAAGTAGCTAACTGTTGCTATCCTCAGACCATCAGGACTTAATTCAGGTACAGAGGGTTTCATTTTCGCGTGCCAGAACAGTGTCATGTCCACCTTAGTATACCGAGACATTTTTCTCCAGGACGTCGAGAAACGATCTATATACATGGTCGAATTATTAGCTCCGGCCGACTACAATGTCACAGCCAAGGAGAAGGAAAAGGAGGAGAGGTATCAAGACTTTAAAAGGAAGCTGTAGTGACTATGCCCAAAATATTCGGTAAAAATAATTGTCCTTGTGATCGGTGCTCTCGGAAATGCGAAACTATCACTGGTTCGTAGCCTTAAAGCCATACACAGTTTCCAAAACGTACCAAGGGACTTGCGAGATGGATGCAGAAACCTGTCATTCTTGGGTTGCTCCGAGTCTTCAAGACACGAGGATTACGCTGCCCGGTCGTTGTGATTTCTTCGTGACCTGTTGCCACCATTCTCAGGGTCGTGATACGTGGCCATATGTGTGATTTACTGCGGTTCCACTGGGAGCCAATGTCATTTTCATATATGGTACTTAGCTCCCAGTGGAACCCAGCGGTGGTGGTTTAACCTGCTTTTTTTTAAATTATATTTTATGACACCAAATGATAAGAAAAAGAAGGTAGGAAGCACTGTTCAGAGCTAATATTAATGAATTGAGTTTAAGTAATCTGTAAAAGAACTTTAAAATGGTTGCCGTGGCTCCTGTTGTACGGAGTGTTGCGTGGATTATTCGAAGGATCTTGAAAATATTAGACAGAGACAAGATGGTTTTCACATGCTACACAAATAACTTTGAACATATCAATTTACAGTATTATTTTAGTGAATAAAATATAGGTCATGAACTTATACAGATCAAAGAATCTTGATACTTTGAAAAATTTCCCTTTTAAATTGTTAGTTGTTTACTGCACCAACGGAAATTCGTAGCTATTATAGACTTACAAGATTCGACCCTTCCTTAAATCAAATTCTCAAATTCTTTCTTCATTAGGAACTTCCGGTACCCCTTCGTTTTCATCGTCAGCATTTATAATTGCTTGTTATTAGTATAGGTAAATTAATATATTTACTACTTCATTATCCTGTATTATTATCTATCTTAGAGATACATTTGAAACAAAAAAGAAAATCATTGATGAAATAATGTATATCATTTCTTTTTAATTATAAGAAAATTATAAATAATTTTTGTAATTTTGTTTTGCCCACCAAAAACGACGTTAAAAAGAAATTAAAATTTAGAGTAGATTACCTATTATTTTTTTTTTAGCAATTATACCTAAATTAACTTAAAAACTTCTGACGATCATTGCGATAAATTACGCAAAACAAAGCAGAGAGTGAAATAACACACCTAACTTATCAACCTTGCTAGGTTTAAATTAATATTTTTAAAGGATCTTTTATTATATTTTTTGTGGTAAATTCACTGCGATAATCATAGGTATTTTGGCGAGTTTATATAGTTGTCAGTTGACGAGCTGAACCCAGATAACGATATTTGCGCACAATGACGGCGTATTGACTCATACGCATGCAGATTAATTCGCCTGGCGCGCCGTCATCATCCAAACAGACATTTGCGCCCTGATTTGCAAAGCATGTCGCTCGCACGTCGCGAAGAACGCACGTATGACGGTGAACTGCAAGCCTCAAAATTAACGCAGGATTTAAAAATATATTGTTTTAAATATCATTATTAAATAAAAATAGGAATAACTGCACATAAAACCTTTTATTTTTATAACCAGTTGTTTATACGTAGTTGATATCCCTGTAAATCATATTAACCTAATTGACAATAATATTTTGTACATTTTTATGTAGCACATTCAAACGATGTAATTCATTTGAAATTTACTTATTAAGAGTTAATTATTATTCACATTTTTATTTTTATAAAACTGTGTGATGAAATGAGGTTAGGACTATGACCCTTAAACTTGTAAACTTCACTACTCTATTTTTTACAGTCAAAATGTTTTGTGATTTTACTTCTGCAAACTTTGGGTACATTTTTGCACTAGCTGTATAATAACTGATTAAAAATGTAGTAAATAATTCCGCAAATGTTAAAAATTTTTACGGACGAGTGTGACTACTTGAAAAATCAGAAAAGTGCCATCTGATGTTCGTGTCATATGCGCGCGCATGTAGGTCGTGCGTGTGACGTACATCTAGTGGCTAATTCAAATGGCTTCCTAATCAATTGGGCGAAAAATTAAATATAAAGTCAAATATTGTTTTTAACATTTCAAATGATTTTTTACCAGTAAAATTTGAATATCATATGAAAAAAAATTAATCAAGTTAATTATGAATTTAAAAATGAAATTTCAGATTCAGAGGTGGAAGATATTCTCAATAAAATTATATGTTACTATTTTCAAAGCTTTCTTCAATCAATATTTTGATTAAAAAGTACACTAACCTTTTTTTATCACACTAGCATCAGAAAGTAATTTTTTCAGAATATTTATCTAGCTGAAAAAATTTAATAACTCATACAAAAAATTCTATAAAAAAAAATTATTAAAATAAGGTCGAACATGCTAGGCATCAAAAAGTTACTCTAATGTAGATTGAGAATATGTAATGAAAATAAAATATAGTTATTTGTGATACAAGTGCGTAAAATAGGTGATTGTGTGCGAGTGTGAATTTTGCAGCATAAGCCGGAGGAGTTACCAATCACCTACGCGCACGTGTATCACACGCTATTTTTTGCAACGCTCGTCCGAAAAAGTTGTCAGGAGGTGGTAACGAAAAATACGAATTTTATATTGCATAGAGTGGAGTAAAGAAACTACAAAAAAATTTTTTTTCAATGTTTGAAAAAATTAAAAAAAAAAATGTTTGAAAAAAATTTTCTGAAAAACAAATTTGTGCAAAAAAATGTTTGAAAAAAAAATGTGTGAAAAACAATTTTTGAAAAAAAAAATTTGTGAAAAAAAAAAATTTGGTGGAAAAAAAATTTCGAAAAAAAAAAATTTGGTGAAAAAAAATTTTGAAAAAAAATTGGTTGAAAAAAATTTTTTGGAAAAAAATTACTAAACAAAAATTTTGGCGTTTATGCTTTTTTGCCCCCCGGGGGGGGGGGGGGGGCGAGGACACCCCCAAAAAAAAACAACTACAATCATTAAAACATTCGTTCAAGTTAAATGTAAATTTATTTCAAGAAGATACCAACACCAGTGTTTAAAGTTACCTATGCCAGTGTCTAAAGTACCTCATCTCGAATGTGCGCATGCGCAGCTTTTTCACCAGTGTTTAAAGTAAGCCATCTTCAAACTGCGCATGCGCGAAAATTTTTTCACGCACAGTCTGCTCAAATAAGGTACTTTAGGCACCATCTACATGCATGCAAACGTCAAGTTTAGAGGTGGGTGTTGCAAAAAAACCATTAATCGCATTCGACAGTATTATCATTATATTATATTAAACTATCAAATTATTCTTTCTTATATATGACATTGTGAATGTCCTCCCCCCGCCCCCTTCCATTTGTAGATATGCTTTTTAGAGAGATAACACTGTAGATTATGCTGATTGGTCTTTTTTTTTATTTTTTTTTTATATTTTCAATTGAAAAGTTTTATTCTGCAATTCGAAGAATCGTCAATTTTATTATTGAATTTCACGTCTATACTAATAATGTAAAGGATATACCTTTTTTCTGTATTTTGAAGTTCAACAAGTATTTTTTCAAATTTAAACTTTGAAATGACTTACGGTATTTTTATGGGCAATTTCGTAGTCAGAACATGAAATTATATTGATTTAAGAGGTTTAAAAAATATCGCTTTTCGTAATCTCACTACGGCGCTTTTCGAAAAGCAATATTTTGCAGCGATATAATTTTTTTTTATAGATAAAGATAATTTCCTCCATATTCTCACTTGCGTGGTGCAGTGTATGTGTAGCGGGCGTAAAGTTCCATGTCGGCACGGCGGCGGAGTGCGCATGTGCGAACGTCACTGGACTGGAAGTGACCACATTACGCCTGCTTCACTTGCATACAATGGCGCGTTTTCAAGGGGAGTCGGACAAAAAACTTATTTTATACTGATTTTTCATTAATTTCAAAACGGTTTATGCAAACTAGTCAATAATTGACCGAGATTATCCATTACAGGTAAAAATCGACTTTTTTGTATTATGTCCTTTATTTGAAAATTATTTAAAGGAATAACGTCATCTAAAAAAATGTCTTTGTTTTAAAAAAATTATCATGGTTAAACATGGAAATTCGTAATTGTTCTTTAACTGAAACAGGTCTTTTAATATAATAAGATTCTGTTTGTCGTGAAGCAATTATTTTTTTGGTCTATATCCAAAACAATGTTTCTTTAAATAATGTTTGGTTCTAATATGAAAACGTTTAAAAACTTTTCAATCCCGTCCTTTTTATAACGAACGTAATTATAACTTACATTATACACACAACAAACCGTTTTTAGATGTTCTACTTAAAAGTTCTTCGTTCCCAAAAAAATATATTTTATGGTAACATCAAGTTCGAAATACTTTTAAAAATAAAAATGTTATTTTAAGAATGGTTGACACGCTTAATTTGTATTATTTAATTTACTTACATAATTTGCATTCTCATCAGCTAAGGTTCTCTGCACGGGCCCATTAGTATCCAAGGTCTTTCGTTTCAGGCGTCTCCCACTCCACTGACACTCTTCATCATGCATTTCTTATAAAATATTTGTCACCACACTTTCTGTCCTGGCAAACCTCTTTAGCTTTCTTTACTTCCATAAATTTACTCATGAAAGTTCTTGTGTTTTCATGGCTTTTGTATATTTTCAATCCAGGGTCTCATTCACACATTCCCACCATTATTTCCTCGGTCTGCCTCTAGGTACGCTACCATTTACTTTACTCAAATATACTTGTTTTGTCAGTCGTTCTTCTTCCATTCTCTCAACATATCCAAACCATCTCAGCAAATTTCTTTCACTCTTGTCAAACAGTGTTTCCACTACACCACATTCTTTGAGAATTCTCTTATTACTGACTTTGATGATTAGCGTTTTAACGCATGCATTGCGCTGGAATTATATGCCAACCGCTTTAATTTACTCTCATCCTTTCCTTGGTAGTCCAGGTTTTGGTACTCAGCCGATAATCTTTTTATCCTCGTTTATACGCCTATCTCACCATCGATCTTTTCGTCAGTAGCAAATAAACTACCAAGATACACGTACTTATCAACTTTTCTACCCTCTCATCGTCTAAGGTAATTTTGCATACTGTTTTCTCACCCATTCCTTCCTATATACCCTCTCACTCTCTTTGCTACCTACATATATTGCTTTTAGTGCCTTTAGGTGCGATTCATTGATTCCGTCCTCTTTTAGGACTTCGTAAAGTTTACTTATATCCACTCTATCAACCGCTTTTTCCAGGTCAAAATATGCACAGAAAACTTTTTTGTTCACCCTCAAACTTTTGTCTCTGATCGGTCTGAAACTAAACATCTGATTCGCGAAATATTTCCCTCGCATGAATCAACATTGGACCTCCCAGATCTTTTCATCTGCTATTTTCATTACCCTGTGAATAAGTCTTTTTTAATATGTTTTGCTATTGTATTTAGTAAGCTGATACATCTGTAATTATTGTTGTTACATTTATCCCCCCAATCTTTAAACTTCCCCAATCTTTTAACTTCCTCCATCTCGATACATACATTTATGAACTCACACAGCCTGTGAGGTATATAATCGCCACCGTGTTTAAGCATCTCCGTCTAAATACCATCTAAACCAGTCGCCTTGCCATTCTTTATTTTCCTAATGATATTCCTAATCTCACAGACACACATTATTTTAACCGGGGTTTCCGACATATCGTCTTCTATTTCGCAGCTATGCTGCTCCATAGCTTCACCTCCCACTAATTTCTTGTAATGATGCCTATAACCGTGACTTACTCCGTCCGTATCCCATACCATGTCACCGTCTCTATTCCTAATTAAGGCTAACTCTATTCTACTACATTCTTTCTGGTTGTCCTTGAGCAATTGCCAAGAAAAAAACAGGTTCTTATTTCCTTTAAAGCGCTTTGCATATTTTTCTCTTCATTAGCTTTGGTTTTGTCCTTGCTTTCTTCAACTAGTATTTTTTACACTTCAGTTGAACTCCCACTGATGATTTCCTGGAACATTCTACATACGCCCTCTATATTTTTATTGCGTATTGGCTTCTCCCAAGTTATTCTATCTAAGCTTTCGTTTATCTTATCTCTACATTCTGTTCGCTTTTCTGGTTTCTATAATTCTCTATCTTGATTCGAGTCTGTTTCGTATTTTAGTTCTCTTTATCCTCCGTCCTTGACCTACGGTAATTTTTGAAACTAAGAGGTAATGATCCGTTCCACATTGAGAACCTTTCATTACCCATGTAACTCTAACTAACTCTCTTAGTCTCTCATCTGCAATAACAAAGTCAATCATAATGCGGTTCTTGCCTCTGCACCAGGTGTACAAGTGGATCATTTTATGCCCAAATCAAGTATTTGTAATAAACAAGCCCTTTTCTGAGCATAAAGTAACCAATATGTCCCCGTTACCATTTGTTTTTAGATCTACAAAATTACCTAGTACCCTTTCTGTACCCTCACGAAACGAACGCACCTAACCTGAAACCTGCTGTGGGCATATTTAAGTATGATATTTAGTTCTAATAGGTTTTTTTTTATTATGATTACATATAATCAATATGAATATTCATATTAATCATATATCAATATTATTTGTCATTTTTTTATACTTACTTCTTGCATCCACGACACAAAACAAACTGTTGTTGACATTTTGAAGATGATAACGTTGAAGTTAGTAGAAGGTTAGTTGTGTTTGTTTCATGAAAAAACGGCAAAGCGTGTGATTTTTCTTACTAAAACACGGTGGAGCGTGCGATATTTCTTCTAAAACGCGGAGCAGCATGCGATCATTGTAGAACGCACGCTATTCGCACGGCATACGCAATATGCCACAATGCGCACGGAAAACAGATGTGAAATATGGCATATTCCGTGCATGCTTGATGAAAAATATTAATTACTTTTTGATTTATTAACATTTTTCGGAAACATTAAAATTTGTATTTTTTAAATAACTTCTAATAAAATCAATATATTGCTTTCAATTCAAGACCATCAGGCGTATAATTTTATCAGGTTTCGTGTAGTAATTGGAAGTCAATTTAGAATTATAATATTTTTGAAACTAAAGTGCTTTTATAAAGTATTGAAAAAGATAGGTCTAGAAACTTTTGCATCGTAGTGTATTACATTCTCTTACAAACTATCCAATGTAGGTATATTCTATTTCTGTAAAATTAAAATCTATCACTTATATCCCGAAAACAGTAATTTTCCACGATTTTAAGAAAAATATAATTCTTAAACAAATAATAATTGTTTGAATACTTAAAAATTATTTACAAAATACTTGGAAACTCGTCGCTTAACAATTAAAAATAATACTTGTTTACAAATCCAAAGAATACCGTTTTTAGTATGAATTTAATAGAAAACTGCTATTGTGCAGTTTTTGGGTGACTTTCCAAGCACAATAACAATGTCTTGAAAGGGTAGTGGGGAGTCAAAATTAAAAATTTGATATGTTCTTCCGTCGATAGACAAGAAAAATTATTCCTTCGTTATGATTTTTGGTGGCCCCGAAAGGGGTCGGTGGTTCAAGATATTCAATTTTTGGCAGATTCTTTTACGCTCTGCGACGCCTCTCGTGGATGCTGGGTGGGGTTCTCCTTTCTTCGAGGTAAATGTACCCCTGTGTCTTGAGAAGCCAAGCGTCTAAGTCTGGCATGCCCCTGGATGATACTCGTTGGCTACGAGGAGGCTGAAGGTATGTCCTCTTTCCTCCTGATCTCAGGAACATTTCCCAGGGGTTGCAACTTCTCATTATTGTTCCGCTACTCTTGGTGACGTAGATGAAGTCAACATTTCCTTTAGGAATTTCTTTATCATGAATTCCCTAACCTCCCGATCTTTTATTATATCGGGATGGCCCTCGATGTCCCCAGGATACGCCAACCTCAGCGAGTGTGGTTTGAGTCCGTTCGGTGGGGGAGGCGGAGGTCTACTTGTGACCGCCGTTAGGACGTCGATGATCGGGCACGGTGTCATTGGAGGTGAGGGCGTCCTTGGAGGCAAGGGTAGACGTTTATCGAGCTACCCTAGCGGATGGTCGCTTTCGCTCGGAACGGTGGTATAGCCACGCTCCCGGCAAGCCTTTAGTGCCGCCTCGCGTTCCCTCTGGATGGCCCGGGTCCTCGTTTGGCGTCCGTTTAGTACCATGCGTGAGGGGCCTCGATGGTCGATTTAGATCTAGTATCGAAGGGCTTGACAGTAATGCCGTTCAAAGGGGGCACGAAGCCTCCGAGAAGAACTAGTGAATAGTCAACCAGATGGACACCCGAAGGGCCACGCAAGCTGGCTAGTTCAAAGTTCTTCGATCAAGTACCGAAGTACTTGATTGTAATGCCGGAAAAGGAGGCACGAAGCCTCTGAGAAGAACTAGTGAATAATCAACCAGATGGACACCCGGAGGGCCACGCAAGCTGACTAGTTCAAAGTTCTTCGATCAAGTACCGAAGTACTTCATCGAAATGCCGTTCAAAACAAAAATCAATGGAATATTTGCTCTGAAAAGAGCAGTTTACAGGTTTGATAATAAGTGGCTTGTAAGTCCAGTTAGAATTCTCTCTCTTTATAATTCGTAAGACTCCCTAGGCAGAGAGAGAGAGAGAGAGAGAGAGCGTAGCGGCTGGTAGTCCAATGTGTAATGACGCTACTCGAAGCGTCGGAGAGCAGGTGCGAGCAAGTCGTCTGTTCTTAGTGCCGGGTGAGGGCCGAGTGATGATTCTGGCTAGAACACGCGTCTATATGCACGAGAGCCCCGGGCGCGCGCCAGAGCTCATCTCGACTTCCCCCTCCACGCGAGGTTGGTGAGTCTACCCCACTTCGCCGGTCATCGCCAATAGCAACATTGCCAGTTTGCGTTCGCTGGCAGCCAGTTTCCCTTGTTCTCTCTCTGCGTTACATTCGGTTTAATTAATGTTAAAATCTAATGTTTATTGTTAAGTTTATTGGTTCACGTCGAAATAGGTTCTGTGTATTCCCTGTGCCCGTATTAAATAGTTGGATTTATACCTCAGGGGATATCAACCACCCAAGGTAAATAATGTGATAATGCTAATGTATGAATCGTAATCATAGAGTATTAAAATGTTTAATTAATGTAAATATAATACTATCAATTAAATATTTACACTACTCGGTTTTTACTGAAATAAAAATAAGATTAGAAATTCTTCAACCTATACAGTGATGAACGAATAATTACTAATGATATTATTATTAATATAGACATCTATATGTGTATGCATCCATATACAAAATATCTATAATAAAACTATTATTTTACTTAATTTAATTAATTCAAAAGTAAAATAAATTTCGAGGGGAGAGCCACTGTATAGTTTGAGGTTCTAACGGGACACTGAACCCATGGAATTTTCCACGCGCGTGACGTGCCGCTGGTCACGTACCCCAACGTTACGATCACGAAACAACTCGTGAAGCCGAGAGCTGGGAAACTCTAGTTTGGTGAGCCGATGCTGGAATAAAATTCCCAGCAGTGGCTCTCAAAACTCAGAGTTTCATAACTCTCTCTTTTACATTTATTGATGTATATCAACTTACTGGGTGGAAATTATTCTTTGAACATGCGTTAAGAGGTTTTAATACTTTAATTCACAAAAAGTTGATAACAAGTAGCTCTTTTTTCCATTTTTTTGAAAATCAAGCTTTTCCCACTTAAAACTCCATGTTAATTTCAAAGGCTCGGGGGCACGGCTTAACTTTGCCAAAAAAGGAAAACAAGAAAAATGTTGAGTTGATAAACTGTAAATATAAATTAAGTATTTGTTTTAAAAATTGAACTATAGTTCGATTCTTAACAATAGAATAATAATAAAATTGATTTTATAAGACGATTATGAATCTGTTCATAATTAAATAATTTATAGATTTTTACGTAAAAAATTGAACTATTTTATTTCGAAAGCCTTAGTAATTAATGAAATGTTTGCATCCGATTGAAACTTCAAAATCTTTTTTCAATGTTCAAAAACATTTTGATTAATATATTCATAATTAAATGCTTTTATTCAATTTCAAATCCTATTAAAATATTATTGCATTCTAAAATACTCCATTTTTTAAGCATTCAGTTTGAAAATTTTTAATTCAAATTTTTGTTTCACTATTTAACAATATTTGACTTTTTATTTAAAATAAGAAATTATAAATCAAACATTCAAAAGTAAACTAAATAAAATTGAATTATTCAAAATAAAATAAACCTCGAATCGTTCAAATTTCAGGGTGCAGAATGTAAACTTTAAAATTTGCATTGTATCAATTTTTTTTATTCGTGAATGACATTTTTCAATTTAGATTTTTCAAGATACAACTTATCATCACTAAATTGTTAAGTTAAAATAGTTTGAAAATGATATAATTTTGAACACTTACAAATTTCTCTGAAAGAACTCTGAACACGCTTTGAGGTTCGCTATATCTGTTATAATGAATTAAAAATAAGAAAGTAAAAATGAAATATTGAAAAATAAACAAATTTAAATTGAATCATTTAAAATAAAATAAGCCTCGAATCATTAAAATTTCAGAGTGCTGAATACATCCTTAAAAATTTGCATTGTTTTATTTTTTAATTTATAAGTGACATTTTTGAATTTGCATGTTTCAATAACAATGTAAAATCCTTTAATTGTAGTGTTTTAACCTAAAATTGTTAATAACATTGTGTCGCACTTATGTTACGCATCTACATTTACAATTAGGCTAATTATATTTCATGAAGAAGAATATTAAAAATTGAAATTTCATTATGAAAAATTCATCATTATGACACTTATCACTATTATTACACATCTAAGTACTCAAAACTTATAGGAAAAATATTGAAAATTGTCTCTTTTTTTCAAATTAGACACAGCATATTTTTCTCCTGTTTGTAAATAATTTACAATTGTTAAAACAATTATTATTCGTTTGAGAGGGGGGGGGGGAGATGGAGAGAGAGAGCGAGGGAGAGAGAGAGAGCCTCCGTTCTGTGGCATGAGACACAGCGCGTGTGTCAGAGGCCTGCGTTACACTTTCTAGTCGTGGTTTCATTTGAATCAGCCACAACTCAACATATCGAGTTCTAAGATGTTTACACATCAAAAAGAAACTGTTAGGGTTTTGTGTGGATTTTTGAGAGAACAGCGTCGTTTTCAGTCTCCTCATACTGACAGATTTGGAAGAAGCCGTGTGATTTCTTTTCTCTTTTTTTTTTTCAAATTGGACTCGCTGCTTTATAGGAGCGTTCTCTCTGCCTATTGTAAACCGCTTTCCACTTCTGGCCTTTAAAGCAAAAACATACAGAAAAAAATACTTTAGTATTCTTTTTTGCAGGATTTTAAGAACAATTAATTTTATGAATAGAGAATTACGTAACCGCATCTTTATTTGATTTTAGTATTGAAATTTAATATTAATTTTCTAAATAAAATACTCCTGTTGTTGAGAAGTACCTTTTAAGAAACATAATTTGACGCTTTTTTATTTATCATAGTGTTTTATAAGATATTTATTTCAAATTTTATGTAGGTCATAAAAATGGGTGTGGACATAAAAATTAGAAAACAAATTTCTTAAATATTAAAAATAAATTATTTACACTTTAGTCTTATAACATAAATAATTTTTCTCAATATTATTCAGCAATGCGCCTTTCACGAAGTGCGACGCATAAGCCTCCCAACTTACACGCCCGTGTACGTTGTTGAATTGATGAAATTTTGTTTTTTATCTTTAGTTTAAATTAATAATTGCAAACATTTGAATTGATTGAAGTCAAACGTGATGTTGTATTCGGACGGAGCCGTGAATTCGATCACGAATGTAGTTCCTTTCTCGAAGTCTTGGAGAAAATGGCAGGCCTCGAGTGCGCAACGGAGACTGCTGCCCGAAAATCGTAGTTCCAGAAAATCTGGCACTTCTCGTTTTGGACAATTGACTCTATATCCCTTGGAGCGTTCGGCAGGGCAGGGTCGCGGCCAACACCGTAAGAGCGACAAAGATGGTAAGAAAGCACTCTTAGGGCTGCATTATGTCTATAGATATACGTTGTTCCTGCATGGGTCGGACACCCCGATAGCATGTGTCCTAGGTACTCAATGTGTGCATGACACGCTCTGCACCTATCACTGGGAACTTCTTGAAATAAAATGTGGTCACGGTAGTCTAAGGTGGAAATGTCACCGTCCTGGCATGCGAAAATAAAACCTTCTGTACCTGAATTAAGCCCTAATGATTTGAGGAAAGCAAAAGTTTGCTCCTTCGACAAGGACTGTTTTTCTACATTTTTGTGAAAGTTTCCGTGCATTGTCTTGTAGAGTAGCTGTTGGTGAAATTTCCTAACCTCTGCTTTCTTCACTTCGGCTTTTAGATGTGAAGCATCTAGATGTAGTAATGCACTTTCCTCACTTCTGATGTTAAAATTTAGGCCAAGGGTCTCGGCTACTTGCTCCGCGGCTTTGTAAAGGAACGCTCCTTCGCCAATCATCTCGTGATTCCTGACCATCCTTAGGAGAGGATCTGACGAATTGATATGAACGCTTTTACGCATATGCATGATGTTACGTGTGGTGACATCAAGGGCCTTAAGAGGGCTGGGGACACCCGTGGGAATTCTGAGTTGAGTGTGCGAGAGAGATAGAAATATGATAAGCACGCCCTAAAGGGTGGAGCTTGTTAGTGAAAAAAAAATTTCGACAGCCAATCACCGTAGGAATATTTTCAGGAAAAAAGGGTACATCGGAAAAAAAGTGTGAAAAAAATTTCCTGCAATAAAGTCATTATCAGGGGACAGTCGGCCTGGGTCAGGCATTGTCTGGAAACCGGTAACCTTGCGGCAGGGGGTAGATTGTCGAGCGGACGGTTTTTGGCCTGGCGCGACCTTCCCATTGTTTGAGATTAGACACAGCGGAGAAAAATCAAAATTGTGTACAATATTTCATAACTCAATTTTAATGGACTGCATTAGTTTCATTATATTATTACAAGTAAATCAAAAAAAGATTGAAAAAAATCGATCAATATTTTCGATCCCAGTTTACTCTCAAGACTTATTCCCTTTTCAATTATGTTTAAAAATCCCTTCCACGTTACTCGTTTATGAATTCAGGCATACCACATACGCTATAGTTGTTGACAATGATTATGAAGTCGAAAAATCCAAAATTGGAAATGAAATTGTGCATTATACTAGAAGAAAGGCATTTTGTATTGATATCTTACTTTTTAAATGTAAAATAATTGTTACAAACCGAGAAATCAGTCTTCAACAGTAGGGTAACTTCGAGGAAGCATATTTTCAATATCATGGATATTTATTAATTTTTGAGAAAAATTCCTTCTACCTTATGTATTTACGAATTTAGTGAAAATTTGGAAATAAATTCTGCATTATACTACAAAATAATCGGTTTGTATTGAAATCTCACTTTTTAAATGTAAAATAATAGTTTTAAACCGAGAAATTAGTCTTCAAAAGTAGGGTAACTTTTACCAAGCATATTTTGAATATCATAAATTTTTATTAAATTTTGACAAATTGTACTTCTACCATATTTATTCGCGAAAGCAGGCGTACCACATACGCTATAGTTGTTAACAATGGTTATACATATTATAAAGCCGCAAGAAGTTGAAATAAAATTTGAAAGTTTGAAAATTATACTTTACTTCAATTTTCGTCTAATCGAAACATTTCATTGGGATTGTTTCACAATATAATTGATATTCAGTGAAAATTTGGAATGAAATTTTGCATTATACTACAAAAAAAGCGTTTTGTATTGAAATCTTACTTTTTACTTGTAAAACAATAGTTTCAAACCGATAAATTGGTCTTCAAAAGTAGGGTAACTTTGACCATGCATATTTTTAATGTCATTAAGATTTATTAAAATTTGACAAATAGTCCTTCTACCTTATTAATTTACGAATCCAGGTATACCACATACGCTATAGTTGTTGACAATGGTTATACATATTATAAAGCCGCAAGAAGTTGAAACACAAAGTTTGAAATGTTGAAAATACTCTAGCTGTATTTTCGTCTAATCGAAACATTTCATTGCGATAGTTTCACAATATATTCGATATTCAATGTGAATTTGGAGTTAACTTGTTCATTATAGTAGAAAAAAATCGGTTTGTATTGCAATCTTACTTTGTAAATGTAAAATAATAGTTACAAAGCAAGAAATCAGTCTTTGAAAGTAGGGTAACTTTGAGAAAGAACATTTTTAATATCATTAATATTTATTGAACTTTAGGAAATATTCCTTGTACCTTATTTAATTCCGAATTTAGTGAAAATTTGGAAATAAATTCTGCATTATACTACAAAAAAAGTGTTCTGCATTGAAATCTTACTTTTTACTTGTAAAATAATAGTTTCAAACCGATAAATTGGTCTTCAGAAGTAGGGCATTATGTATTCAGTGAGAATTTGGAATGGAATTTTTTCCATTCCTAATTTTCACTGAATATCGATTATATTGTGAAACTATCTCAACGATTTCGATTAGACGAGAATTGAAGTAAAGTATAATTTTCAAACCTTCAAACTATTTCAACTTCTTGCGGCGTTATAATATGTACAACCATTGTTAACAACTATAGCGTATGTGGTATGCCTGGATTCGTGAATGAATAAGGTAGAAGGACTATTTGTCAAATTTCAATGAATCTTAATGACATTAAAAACATTCTTGTTCAAAGTTACTCTACTTTTGAAGACCAATTTATAGGTTTGAAACTATTATTTTACAAGTAAAAAGTAAGATTTCAATACAAAACGCTTTTTTTGTAGTATAATGCAAAATTTCATTCCAAATTTTCACTGAATATCGATTATATTATGAAACAATCTGTATAACATTATACATATATATAACAATATGTATAACCATTCTTAACAACTATAGCGTATGTGGTATGCGCGGATTCGTAAATGAATAAGGTAGAAGTACAATTTGTCAAAATTTAATAAAAATGTATGATATTCAAAATATGCTTGGTCAAAGTTACCCTACTTTTGAAGACTGATTTCTCGGTTTGTAACTATCATTTTACATCCACAAAGTAAGATTTCAATAAAAAACGATTTTCTTCTATTATAATGCAAAAGTGAACTCCAAATTTTCACTGCATATCGATTATATTGTGGAACTATCCCAATAAAATGTTTCGATTAGACGAAAATTCAGTCAGAGTATTTTCAACATTTCAAACTTTGTGTTTCAACTTCTTGCGGCATTATAATATGTATAACCATTGTTAACAACTATAGCGTATGTAGTATGCCTGATTTCGTAAATAAATAAGGCAGAAGTACAATTTGTCAAAATTGAATAAAAATTGATGACATTCAAAATATGCTTGGTCAAAGTTCCCTACTTTTGAAGACTAATTTCTCGGTTTGAAACTATTATTTTAAATTTAAAAAGTAAGATTTCAATACAAAACGATTTTTTTCTAGTATTATGCAGAATTTAATTGCAAATTTTCACTGGATATCAAGTATAGTTCGGAACTATCTCAACGAAATGTTTCGATTAGATGAAAATTCAAGTGGAGTATAATTTTCAAACTTCATTTCGATTTCTTGCGGCTTTATAATATGTATAACCATTGTATAACTGTTGGCATTCGATTGCCAAAATAGGAAACTTGGGTTCTTTTGATTTTTCGATTATTACGTTCAATTTATATGATAAAAGTGACTCCTAAAAGTATATATCATTCGAATCAGAATTTCAAGAAACATGCAGATTCGTTGAACGTTAGAGAAGTATTTTTGGCAAATTTTTTGGGAACTTTAACATTTCGTACATTGCTTTGGTGGCTAAAGAGAAAATTCAGAAATGAATCTGAGAAGATTTTCTTCAGATTGGTGCCAGATGTGATTTACAGTTAGCGTGGGCCCTAGAACTTGCCGGGGTGAGGTAAGGGAAATGCATTGTAGTGAGTACAATAGCGTGGGCGTGCCTAAATGTCTCCTCAATATTTGGCCGCCAGGATCGGTAGTTACTTGTCTTGAATTTGCTCAATGCAGACACTTTGTTGGCACATGTTTTCTCATATTTATTTAAGAGAAATTATTTAATTAGATACATAAATTTGTAGATAAAATGTCAATCTATAGTAAGCATTTCGAAAATTTCTGAAATAATCATTACAGGCCGAGAAATTAGTCTTCAAAAGTAGGGTAACTTTGACCGAGCATATTTTAAAAATAAGAAAAGTTTTTAAAAATTGGATAAATAATTGGAATAGCTCATTATGTTCTGAATCCAGACATACCACACAAGTCATATTTTTCTCTATAGTTTCCAAGGAACTATTGGCCAACTATCACCTTACAAAAGCTCATGTCCCCAGCCCTCTTAAGCTCGTTCTTCGTTCATTGAACCACCCCAAACGAGTAGAGAAGAACCGGGATGGTAAGCATGTTAGTCGCAGATACCTTGTTCAACGCCGACAGATTGGAAGACCAAATCTGTCGAAGAAGATGCTTGTATCTGCTTCGGAGAGATTCCTTCACTGATGTTACGTCCTGAATGCGGCTTTCAGGCACGCCCAGGTATGTATAGGTCTCTCCAGTATTAAGATGTCCAATAACACTTATATGCACAAGCTGAGGGTCCTTGGGGACGCTAGTAATCTCTCCTTTCTTCAGATCAATTTTGGCACACTTGTCCAAACCAAAGTCCATCCCAATCTCTCCTGTGTAGTTCTTGACGATATTTATAGCAGTTTGAAGTTTTCTTTTACCAGAGGCATAGATCTTCAGGTCATCCATATAAAATACATGAGTGATCTTATGCTCGCGCTTATTAGTGCCGCCACAGATATATCCAGGAGAATATCGTAGTGCGAGACATAGAGGCAGATGTATGATGCAAAAAAGCAAAGGGCTCATGATATCACCTTGAAAGACGCCCCTCTGGTAGGTCACGTTGTTCGTTGTCACACGGTAATTTCTAGATGAGATAGTAAATCCACTTTTCCAATGAGGCATTAATCTCTCTATGCATTTCACTACGTGTGGATGTACCTTCAAGCTTTCCAACAGACAGATGATAATTCTATGAGCGGTTGAATCGAAAGCTTTCCGGTAGTCAATCCAGGCTATTGACAGGACGCGCAGATGGGCTGCAGCGTCTTTACAGACACACCTGTCAATTAGCAGGTTCTCTCGACAGCCTGCTACACCTTTTTTCGAGACACATTGTTCGTACATCTCTCGCCATACAGGCTCAATTCGTCGAACAATCCTGTTGTTCAGGACAGCTGTAAAGATCTTATACAGTGTGTTCAAACAAGTTATTGGCCTGTAATTCTCTGGGTTGGACAAGTGGCCTTTTTTCGGCAGGAGTACAGTGCGTTCTAACACCAGCCACTGCGGAATGGGCCTCTCCGACTTTAAATATGAGGTGAATATGCGGGCCAAATGTTGGTGTGTAAAAGTAAACTTCTTCCACAAGAAGTTCTAGATACAATCTGACCCAGCAGCGGAAAAGTTCTGCGTGCCTCTAAGTGCTTTTTTCACCTCTTCGGCAGTGATTGATGGACATTCCTCCTCAGATTTTATGAGGTTGTCACACGGGACGCATTCTGTCTTGCCCATCCAATCTTTTTGTTCATTTGATGCAAGCGTCTTTTGGTATTTTGATCCATCGTCGGTTTTAGCCTTCGATTCGAATTAGCCAAAGCTCTCGCAGCACCATAAACTGAGCAATTGATAGTCCACAGGTCGGACTCTTGCGAGATATCTCCACGAAGGGAGGCATCCATTTCAGCCAGATCTTGGGGCTTGGGAGGAACTTGCATGTTAATTTTCCTCCTTGTACTGAAATCGCGATCATCTCTCACAAATTGCCTGCTTTCTGCGGTTGGTCTTAATGCCGCTTCCTCATCTTCGTTTGCAGCTTGATCACGCAGCGGTTGGGGAAGCGCTCCGCGTACATATATATTTTTCCGGAGGTAGGCGGCTTGATTTCGCAAAGACTGATGCGAAACGTGCTGAAGCTCTGGGTGTTTCTGGCATCACAGAGTATGCATACACGTCATAAAGCATCCGCGAACAGGGATAATGCTGGCATCGTAGCAGTCTAGCACGTCATCCTTGAGTTGATCCGTCCACTCAATGTGGGTTTTTCGCTGGTTCGTCGTCGTGTTTCCATCTAAATTAATTTCAGCGCCCAGAACTCTAGGATGATCGGCATTGTCTGCCGACCCGTTGTCGGGTGCTCCGCGCGTTCGATCGTTTTGAACCGCATCTACAACATTTTGGTGTTTTGGTGGTTTCATTGTTGTTCCCACGAGCAGCTAGGGAAAGGATTCGTCCATCCTTGTAGAGCCCCGCGTGCAAGGATAAGGCTGATACTCTGAGAGGTCGCCCGGTATCCCAGAGTCACCGTTTAAGACACCTCACCCAGGTGCCATTCAGCTTTCGGCACGGGTTTCACGCCTTCGCTTAGGGGTTATTCCTTCGGGACCATCCCTGGACAATTCTCTGCGACTGCTTATTAGTTATTGTAACCATATTCAGCAGAAACCCTTGGTACAGGGACCCTCTATCCGCAACCCAAGAACGCGTTCGGTGGCTTTGTCATAGGCCCTTCAGTTCTATTACAAAGAAATCGAAACCGAAATTATTAATATAGGAGAAGTTAAAACAACGCTTCCAGACTAATAATTATTTTAATAAAGTTGACGTTTCGTCACCAGTTCTGGTAACCTCATCAGAAAAACCATAGTTAGATCTATTAGGGAATAATTACATAGAAGATTACATAAAATAAAATGCCTAAAAACATAATTTTAAGATAGAATTTTTTCAAAATACGGAGATTTACCATTAAAAAAGAAGTCAGATCCAGATAAGTGTTACATTCCAAAGAAGGAGAAATGAGGATTTACTCCAAAAGCAAAAACACGATCATGTATTGTAGTAGCTTTGAAACGTATAGGTTTCGTAGGTGAAATGTGAAGAGTGATCAAATTAATTGAAAATTAACATTATTTATGACAACATCCATTTTCGGTACTTGATCTAAATTAATAATTAAAAAAGAGGAAACTTTAGTAAATTTATTAGGAGATTTTTAACGATTATTTTAAAATTAACAAAAGAGAGGTTAGGAAGCTACACCAATAAAAGAATTCATAAGGATAATAGAAATATCTTTACCTGGATTGATCATGGCATATTGTTCAAAGATTATTTTTTCATAATGAAAAAGTAGTTTTTTGGATTCAAGATCCATAGTTTAAAAAAAATATTTTTAAAAGATAAGAAGGCATGGTACGGAGTACCATGCAGGTCCGGAGTAGACAGAGTACTGAAAGGATCAACCATATTGATTCGAAAGAAGGAAGAGATTTAGGTGCTAAGTTTAAATCTTTTTATACAATTTTTGTTTGAAAAATTTGAGTAAAAACATCAACATATATAAAAAAATATGCCCGCTTCGCGGGCACATTCTCATTAGGCGCTATGCGCGCTGCTCGCTTCGTTCGCAATTTTGAGCGCGCCTGGGGCGCGCGACTGTTGTTTCTCGCGCTTCGCGCTCGAGAATGTATTCATGTCGCGCTTCGCGCTCAATGCTGTATGTACGTCGCGCTACGCGCTCGGTCTTTATATTTCGCACACATTTGTGCACAGACCTTTTGAAATTAAAGCTCAAAGCGTGAAAAACTGTAATTTCATGGTTGTGAATTCTCTTTTGTTGAAGCTCCTTCGGCTTTAACGAACACATTCTTATCACGTATCTCGTGCTTCGCACTCGATTTTGTCCAGAATGTGAACTTTTCTACAGTATGTTCAACACTATTATATCTAATGTACATTTAATTCATTTATGTACCTCGATCTGGTACTATGAAGAGGGTTCTCAAAGCACCTACGGCCTTGACGATTACATTCTCATTGCGATACTCGCTCTTCGCGCTCAGCAGTTAGGCTATACAGACGATTGCTTTTGAAAAATAAAACCATGTTAAAACTGGTGAAAATTCTGATTAAAATTTTTTAATCTTTATTTCGAAAAGTATGTAACTTTTCTAATTTCCATCGAAATCAAAAATTTCATTAAGATAATTTTCTAGTATTTCACCCATCTGTAAGAAACTTTCACAAAAATTTCTGAAACTTGAAAACATTTTTTGTTTGAAAATTTGAAAATGCTCCAAAATTTTTAATCTTGGTTGAAAATATCTGGTTAAAGAACTTAGCCTTCGTTTTAGGACCCTTGAAAAGTTTACCAAAGGCTGACTCGATGGGACAAATCCTTAAAAGGTAGCGTGGCTACAACATTCAGGTAACCATACAGACATACAGACAGACAGACAGACAGACATACACCGACAAAATGTTATGATTTTTGGACTCTGGGAGTGCCGGAATATAAAGATCCGTTAAAAACCCGAGATCGAAAATTTGGACGATTACAATACACTCTCATGAATGAGAATGTAAAAACTTCACTAATATTTCTCAGACTGATTTCAAATCTGGTATCTCTTCTTATGAACTCAACTAGTTTTCAGTTTGATAAAAAATTTTATAATCAAAAATTCGGCACTCCTATGGGGTCTCCGATATCTGGTACAATATCTTACAAGATCTCGAATTAGAAATTTTTAAAAAGTTAAAAGTTAAAATTCATTCATTTTATAGGTACGTCGATGATACCTTCCTTATTGTTGCATAAGATGAAATTGAAAATATTGTTTCTTGCTTTAATAGTTATCACAAAAGGTTGAAATTCACTTTTGAAATTGAATCTGACGATTGTATCAGTTTTTAAAATTTAAAAATTATTAGAAAAAATACACATGATATCATCAAAAACTGGCTTAGAAAAAAAACATATTCTGGTAGACTTTTAAATTTTTTGTCAAATAATCCCATACACCAAAAGATTGGTATTGTAAAAAATCTGATTGATTCAGCTGTTCTTCTATCTGATGAATCTTTTCACTCTGAAAATCTTAATTTAGTCAAAACAATT
This sequence comes from Andricus quercusramuli, assembly GCA_932178445.1. Classification (NCBI taxonomy): domain Eukaryota; kingdom Metazoa; phylum Arthropoda; class Insecta; order Hymenoptera; family Cynipidae; genus Andricus; species Andricus quercusramuli. The sequence goes on from CAKNXH010058894.1 coordinate 34,095, forward strand.
TTAGAATACAATAGTTATCCCAAATTTTTCATTCAAAAACACAATAAAATAAGAATTTTTCAAATTAACAACAAAAAACCATCTCAAGAGTTAAATCTAACTAATAATAACGAACAGAAAAAAGTAGTTTCTTTTAATTTCTATCCAGATATATCTTATCAAATCCGTAGACTTTTTTCTACTCTTTAATATCAATACTGTTTTTAGAATTGATTCAAAATTTGATCACTTTATTAAATTGGGAAAAGATACATTAGAAAAATTAGAACAGTGTAATGTTGTTTATAAATTGGACTGTTCTTGCGGTATGTCCTATATTGGACAAACTAAAAGATCGTTAGAGACCAGAAAAAATGAGCATTTCAGAAATATTTATCACTGTAAAAAAACCATACAGAAATTACTAGACACATTCACTTGGTCCATAATGGAAATTCAAATCATATAAAATGGGATGATATTAAAATATTACATAAAGAACCAAATTGTTATAAAAGATCCTTTGTCGAGATGACAAACAAAAATGTTCTAAAAAGATTTAAACTTAGCGCCTAAATCTCTTACTTCTTTCGAATCAATATGGTTGATCCTTTCAGTACTCTGTCTACTCCGGACCTGCATGGTACTCCGTACCATGCCTTCTTATCTTTTAAAAATATTAAAAAAAAACTATGGATCTTGAATCCAAAAAACTACTTTTTCATTATGAAAAAATAAACTTTTATCAATCTGCCATGATCAATCCAGGTAAAGATATTTCTATTATCCTTATAAGTTCTTTTATTGGTGTAGCTTCCTAACCTCTCTTTTGTTAATTTCAAAATAATCGTTAAAAATCTCCTAATAAATCTACTAAACTTTCCTCATTTTACATTCTCATTCATGAGAGTGTAATGTAATCGTCCAAATTTTCGATCTCTGGTTTTTAACGGATCTTTACGTTCCGGCACTCACAGAGTCCAAAAATCATAAAATTTTGTCGGTGTCTGTCTGTCTGTATGTCTGTATATCTGTCTGTATGGTTACCTGAATGTTGTAGCCACGCTAACTTTTGAAGGATTTGTCCAATCGAGTCAGCCTTTGATAAACTTTTCAATGGTCCTAAAACAAAGGTTAAGTTCGTTAACCAGATATTTTTAACCAAAATTAAAAATTTTAGAGCATTTTAAAAATTTCAAGAAAAAAATTTGTCAAGTTTCAGAAATTTTTGTGAAAGTTTCTTACAGATGGGTGAAAGACTTGAAAATTATCTTCATGAAATTTTTTATTTCGATGGAAATTAGAAAAGTTATATACTTTTCGAAATTTTGAAAACCTTCAAAAAGTAGAAAGATAAATTTTCTGGTAGATTAAAAAATTTTAATCAGAATTTTCACTAGTTTTCACATGGTTTAATTTTTCAAACGCAATCGTCTATATATCCTAGCTGCTGAGCGCGAAGACCGAGTATCACAATGAGAATGTAATCGTCAAGGCCGTAGGTGCTTTGAGAACCCCTTTCATAGTACCAGATCGAGGTACAGAAATAAATATAATGTACATTAGATATAATAGCGTTGATTATAATGTAGAAAAGTTCACATTTTGGAGAAAATCGAGTGCGAAGCACGAGATACGTGATAAGAATGTGTTCGTTAAAGCCGAAGGAGCTTCAACAAAAGAAAATTCACAACCATGAAATTACAGTTGTTCACGCTATGACCTTTAATTTCAAAAGGTGTGGGAAATATAAAGACCAAGCGCGTAGCGCGAGGTAAATAAAGTAGCAAGCGCGAAGCGCGAGAACCAACAGTCGCGCGCCCTAGGCGCGCTCAAACTTGCGAGCGAAGCGAGCCGCGTGCGTAGCGCGCAATGAGAATGTGCCCGCAAAGCGGGCATATTTTTTTATTATTAATTTAGATCGAGTACCGAAAATGGATGTTGTCATAAATAATGTTAATTTTCAATTAATTTGATCACTCTTTACATTTCACCTACGAAACCTATATGTTTCAAAGCTACTACGATGCATGATCGTGGTTTTGCTTTTGGAGTAAATCCTGATTTCTCCTTCTTTGGAATGTAACACTTAACTGAATCTGACTTCTTTTTTAATGGTAAGTCTCCGTATTTTGAAAAAATTCTATCTTAAAATTATGTTTTTAGGCTTTTTATTTAATGTAATCTTCTATGTAATTATTCCCTAATAGATCTAACTATGGTTTTTCTGATGAGGTTACCAGAACTGGTGACGCAACGTCAACTTTATAAAAATAATTATTAGTCTGGAAGCGTTGTTTTAATTTCTCCTATATTATTCATCCCAGACGTTAAATTATTATTGAGAATTCAACATCTCTCCTCTATCTACGAAATTATTAAGTTACATATGTACTTTTTAATTTATTTAAGACCGAATTCATTCCAAATAGGGCAGTCAGTCAATGTTCGAAAATGAAAGTTGTCCGATCGGGCTAAAAATTGGCCCAATTGTAGTCTTCTTAGATAGTACTCCTCCCACCAAAAATTAATTCATTTTGATAATTATTTATCAAAGTGGAGGGGATAAAATTTTTGGGTTGTTTAGGCAAAGCCTTACTTTGAAACATTTGTAACTTTTGTCCTATTGCCTTAAAGAAAATATCATTCTAAATATTTTCGATAAATTTTTCCACAAACTTTCTGGTGGTAATAACGTTTTTAAAAAGTCAAAATTTGTCCCTTATTTTTGAAAATAAAAAATCAATTTGACTTTTTTCAAATTTGGGCACTTTTTTTCTTCGAAATAGTTTAAAAAGAAATCCGAGATTTCTTCCTACAAGGCCCCCAACTTTCAAAGTGGCAAATTAATTCGTCTTTGAGTAATAGATCGATACGTAAACAAAATGCCGTGATAGGACGGGTGGCGCGCGATGTCCCCCTAGTGCGCTCACGCCGAGGATCTTTGTGCAACGCTTTAGTGCCAGTTTTTTAAGTTAAGTAATATTATTGGTAATATTATGCGTCTTTCTGTTCGATGTTTTGGTGATAGTTTCAACAGTTGTTTTCTTTGCAGGCCTCTTTTGAGGTTTCTGTTTCTTGCCATTCGAGAATTTATCGTGTTTCTCAGAGGACGAAAACTTCTTGAGTTGAAGTTTTCCATGTTGAATGGGAATGAAATCGTGGTACTGTAAAGTACCTGATATCGTGACAGCTATGTCAAATCTGGCTTCCAGTAACTCGGTGGCTAAGGCATGATTTTCTTTGCGGCTGACAAAAATTTCGGTTTCCTTACAGTTACTCTTTGCCCACTGAAACAAAGCATGGGGAGTGAGTATGTAATGTTTCGGAGAACATTGTAAGCTTGAACGTGCTGCTTGTTTCTTTATATTCTCTCCTATACCATCACATGCACCGTTACCATGAGATGTACAGCGGAAGTGCCATTCAGCTTGGATACCAAAATCTTCTTCATGGGCTTGGAGATTATGTAAACAAATGCATAGCTCAGGCGTTTATTGACAGAAAGTAATGGTTTTTCTTTCCTAGTAACTTTAAATGATACGAGTGGTAATATTTAGTGATTAAGATTGGTCATTTGATATCGTTTGTTTATTTCATGGACAAATGCATAGTCTAGCCATTTGTAGATCGAAGGTAATCTTTTCTTATTATTTCCTTCACATGATATCACTGGAAATGTTTTGTGATGTTCTAGAAGCATTAGCTTCCAAGTTGTGCTTGTCAATCATTTCAATAATTTCAGGATCCATTTCAAATTCGTTCTTGCTCCACTTTTGCCTTAAAGAGTATACTGTCTGTATACTGTCCGATTGGAAGTAAAAAATGCTGCATATTTTGAATTACTTGAAAAATTGAAAAGCTGTTTTAAAACGAAATTTACTTCAGTCAACCTCATCAACATTTACGTAAAAATTACTCTACTTTGAACTTATATTTTTTAAATAAAATTGGTTTAAAACATGAACAAATAATATAGATTGACAATTTTCCGTCGCTAAACATCACCGCTTATGTAATTTGAAGACAATTAGAAAGAAAAACGATTACTTTCTATCTATTAATGGTCATACTATGCATTTGTTTATAACATGAACAAATAATATCGATTGACAATTCTTCGTTACTAAAAATCACCACCTATGTAATTTGAAGACGAATAGAAAGAAAAATTATTACTTTCTGTCTATAAACGACCAAACTATGCTTTTGTTTATGAAATTTATTTACAAAATGAACAAATAATATCGAATAACCAATCCTAATTACAAAATATTACCACTCATAATTCAAAGTTACAAAGAAAGATAAAAGATTACTTTCTGCCAATAAACGCCCAAACTATGCAATTGTTTACATAATTTGTTTATAAAATGAACAAATTATACCATACAACAAATTTTCATAATCGAACGTGATCCTGTTGATAAAATCAAGCAATTTCAACTTACAAATATACTTTGCAAACAAAGTTTCCAATATGTTGACATTTTGTTAATATAATTTGTTTATAACAATTAGATTCGATATCCTGTACATTATTTATATTCTTTGGATACTTCGTTATTCATTTTTGTCGAGAATAGGATTAATTAAGTTATTGATTTGAAGATAAAAAATAATAATTAAAAAATGTCTCATTTTCCCTCGTTGTTTATTTATATAAAAAATATAAAATGACAAAAATTGAAAATTCCAATGCATAGAGGCTTGTGAAACTATCGCTGATCACTTCTAAAAAAAGAAATTATAAATCGGAAAATTGAGGGTCTTATAGGAAAGAATCTCAGCTTTCTTTTAGAACTATTTTTAAGAAAAAAAAGTGCCCAAATTTGAAAAAAAAAATCAAATTTATTTTATATTTTCAAAAATAAGGGTCAAATTTTGACTTTCTTCAAAATAGTTATTGCTACCAGAAAGTTTGTGAAAAAATGTATCGAAAATAGACCCCATATATATATCCTTCCACGCGGGGCTCTACAATGATGGACGAACCCTTTCCCTAGCTGCTCGTGGGAACAACAATGAAACCACCAAAATACCAAAATGTTGTAGATGCGTTTCAAAACGATCGAACGCGCAGAGCACCCGAAAATCGGTCGGCAAACAGAGCCGATCATCTTAGAGTTCGGGGTGCTGAAAATAATTTAAATGGAAACACGACGACGAACCGGTAAAACGCCCACATTGAGTGGACGGATCAACTTAAGGGGATTTATCAGCGTTACAAAAAGGAATTCCAGTTTCCGGCCGCACGGTTGAATATTTTGGTCTGATATTTTGCATACCTCATCTACATAATATTCTCTTCCCCGGATAAGAGCCTGTTTTTTGAAAAATGTTTATATTTAAAATTATAAACAAAAAGAAAAGACCAATGGAGGAAAAACGCAGTGACGCTCAGTACTAGCTGAGTTTGTATTTTCGATGCCTGTGCCTCGACCCTCGCGCGCGCGCGCGCGCGCGTGTGTGTGTGTGTGTGTGTGTGCATTAGGGTGGTCCAAAAATTCATTGGACATTTTTTTGTTTGAATTTTTATGGGGACAACCCCCAAATTTGTTCGAATCCACACAAAAATAAATCCATTTTTTTTCGACAAAAAATTATATTTAGGGGTGCCGCAAGCCCCATGAATTGTAACATGTATTTCCCATAAGAAAAAAAGACGTTTTTGTAAATCTTATTCAGAATCCTCAATATTATCTCAATCGAGTTGAAGCTCAACAATTCTCTTTACAATTTTCCATAGAATACGAATAAAATATCACTTTTCGAATACAAACACTATAAGTCTGTTTTATAGGGTCCCGAAGAAACCCCATAAGTGGAAAAATGGCTTTTGCGAGTTTTTAGCGCTAATTATAATTTTTTTGCGGTTTTTAAAATGCGAATTGTTTCTTATACATGAAATATTACTTTATACTTAAAATTAGATGTTTTCATGAATTGTTTAAACAATTTGCTATTGTTTTTAGCAATTTCCTCATAGAATGGAGTTAGAAAGACGCGGGTTTTTTTTTTTTTTTTACAAATTTTCCATTCGTTGTCCAATTTTCAATTACAGGGGAGTGATAGTTCATCAATGTTAAGAAGAGTGACTGTCCAAACAATTTAATAATAATGTTATTCATATTCACTTAGAAAAATGCTACAAAATTGCAAAAAAAAATCACTTTCAGTCAAATTTTCAATTCAGATAAGTTAAGTAAGTAACGCGGTTTTTCTGAAATTTTCAACTGCTTGTCTATTTTTCATTAGTCGTGACTTAATAATTAATTAAATTTAGAAAAATCATTGTTTAAACAAATTATTATTTTTCATGACTATCTTCATCTATATCACTGCCTGATAGTTGTGGTTTTCCGGCAATTTTTACCTTTCTGTCCTTTTTTCACTTAGTGAGGTAATAATTAATTCAAGTTAATAAAAAAGTTGTTCAAATAATTTAATATTGTTTATAACTATCTTTTCTTAGATAAGTGCTAGAAAGTGGCGGTTTTTCCTAAAATCTCTCCCTCTGCATCACCTTTTTATTTATTAACTAATAATAAGTCAACCACAACAAAAATTATTTTTCAAATGGTATTATTGTTTTAAGTGAATTATTTTTGCTCTTTTTGCAATGCTTAAAAAAAGTTAATTCAAAGAAAAAAGCTATTCCACAGGAAAGGCAAAAACAAAGAATAGAATAATCAGGAATAGGTAGAAAGAGGAAAGAGATTATTTAAAATATAGTTTTCTCTCATGTTTATTTATTAATTGTTAGTAATGAAGCAAGTGAAGCAAAGTGAATGATTTTAGAAAAAACCGCCACTCTCTAGCACTTATCTAAGAAAAGATAGTCATAAACAATATTAAATTTTTTAAACAACTCTTTTGTTAACTTTAATTAATTATTAGATTATCATTATTATTATTATTATTATTATTATTAGGTGATATAGATGAAGATAGTCATAAACAATAATAATTTGTTTAAACAATGATTTTTGCTAAATCTAATTAATTATTAAATCACGCCTAATGAAAAATAGACAAGCAGTTGAAAATTTCAGAAAAACCGCAACATTCTACCTAGTAAGCAAAGATAATATTATTAACAATGATAATAAATTGTTTAAACAATTTTTTGGTTAACTTGAATTCATGATTACTTCACTCAAAATGAAAATTGGACAACAAGCCCGAATTAAAAAAAAACGCATCTTTCTAGCATCATTCAAATATAATATTATTAATAATTACAATAAATTGTTTGAACAATAAATTTTCTCGACACTAATTAATTACTTAACTTATCTGAATTGAAAATTTGTCTGAAAGTGATTTTTTTTTACAATTTTGTAGCATTTTTATAAGAAAATATTAATAACATTATTATTAAATTGTTTAAACAATCAATCTTCTTAACATTGATGAACCATCTCTCCCCTGTAATTGAAAATTGGACAACAAATGGAAAATTTGTAAAAAAAACCCGCGTCTTTCTAACTCCATTCTATGAGGAAATTGCTAAAAACAATAGTAAATTGTTTGAAAAATTCATGAAAACATCTAATTTTTAGTAGAATGTAATATTTCATTTATAAGAAACAATTCGCATTCAAAAAACCGCAAAAAATTATAATTAGTGCCAAAAACTCGCAAAACCCATTTTTCCACTTATGGGGTCATTTGATTTCTTTTTAATTTTATGAATTCTTCTGAATACATGGAATTCTTTCCAACTATTTCCAAGTTCATCAACTTTGATTGACAGTAAATCACTACTGAATTAAGATGTAAATGTTTCTTTAAATCTGAAGAATTCTAAGAAATCGAGAGAATTCTGCAGAATTTAAAAGACTTAAAGGAATTTACAATAATTCAACATGAGTTCTAAATATTTTAGAGGAACTCAAAAAAGTTTTAAAAATTCAAAAGATTTCAATTGAATTCAAAGACTTCTGCAGAATTAAAAATAATGAAACAATTGGTGCAAAAAGAAAATTAAAAGCGAGACGTTCTCTAAAAGCTGTTTATTTCGCGAAGGCAAACACAAGACTAACCAATTACAAGTTCCAATGTATAGAAGATGCGGTTGCGCATTAGTCGCGCATGCGATTCACATATACAAAAGAGACGGGAAGATTTGAAAAGCATAATTCACAACAACAAAAACCAGTGCATCATCGTTGACCAAATTTGATGAAATTTGAAAAAGTTGAAAAGAATTTCATGTTTTCAGAACAATTCAGAAAATTGAAAATAAATCAAGTCATGTCCTGAATCATCCAACAGAATCCAAGGATCTTTAAAAGAATTCCATGCTTTCAGAAGAATTCAGATAATTCAAAACATTTCATTGAATTCTACATTAATCAGGGACGGGTTATTTGCAATAATTTACGAATTATCTAGGCTCACTGAAATTATTTGTTCTACTCTCATCATGTCTGTAGGGATACGTCGTTCCTGCGTGAGTGGGACACCCAAGTAGTATGTGTACTAGGTACTCAGCGTGTGCATGACACGCTCTGCATCTAACGAGGGAACTTCTTGACGTAAAATGCGACCACGGTATACTAAGGTGGAAATGACACCGTCCTGGTATGCGAAAATAAAACCCTCTGTACCTGAATTAAGACGTGATGATCTGAGGAAAGCAAAAGTTTGCTCCTTCGACAAGGACAAGCCTGCTCCGCGGCTTTTGAAGGTTGTATCAAAGTCCCATTCCCGTACAAATAGTAGAGTCCCGTAGGGCGCCCTCGAGCTATGCTATATTGAAAAAATTTTCACGGGCCCGCATGGTGAAAATTTCAGTGCGCTACTGGCTTAGAATTCCTATTATGTATACGTGTAGACACCACTGCTATGCCAGCGGCAGACTCGTAGATCGTGCAGCGTCGCAATTTAAACCTAACCATCATTGAGCAACTGTGATATGCGTTTAAATAGCTTTATGTCAACGATTTTTGTTGAAAGTTAGAAAACGTCAGGTCAAGTGAGATTCAAAGGAAGATTTATTAAGAAAAAGCTTTAGACTATGAACTGCGTCGAAATTCGGGACTGGTTGAAGCCAAGAAAAGAACATATTCTGCCGTCATAGTGAAATCAGTGGAAAGTGTGTGTAAAGAGAGGAGAATTGTTGATGTTTGGAATGTGAAATGCATTCAATGTTTGGTAGAAACACGAGTGCTTACAGGGAAGAAACATGTGACCAGAAACGATGAAAATGTTGCTGATGTAAACACCTGAGCTGCACTTGGTAAGTATTATATTCTCTCATATAGATTTGAATCTTTTAGATTTACTGAACCTTTTGCAATCGTAAGACATGTCTCATATTGATTGATATTTTCCCTTACGACTTATTTTGAGGTTATATTTGACACGTGATAGATACACTCCAATGTGAAAAATTAATTTTATTTTCACAAGTAATAATAAAGTAATAAAATCCAAAAAGATGTGTAGTATTACTGTATTGGGTGTAGTTAATTTACATTGGCTAGCTGTAAATTTAAAAAATTGAGGTTTGGCATTGTACACCAGCTTGTAAAATTGCAGCACTGAATATTGTAAAGGTAAATTACAAAAATCTGCTTACATTACGTTAGGGTCTGCGATTCATTGAATTCTTCAATTCTTTAATAATTTGGTATTTTTGGCAGGTGTCTTACATTCGGGATCAGGATGTACAGCTTTGAATAAATTGCTGGGTTACCTGAATATACCAATAATGAGTAAGTACGTACTCAAAAAATAAGAAGAAGAAATTGGCCCTGTTCTGGAGGAAACAGCAAAAGAAAGTTGCAAGCGTGCTGCTTCTGAGGAACGAGAATTAGTAATTGAACGAATGGAGAAATTATGTCACCACTTATACGGACTTTTGTCTTCCGAATAGTGATTGAATCATGAAAAATTGAAAATGTGTCACACATTTTAATTTTCAATACCAATTGATTAAGTTCTTTATAAGAGGACAATGTTGAATTGTACATATATTTTCAATCATCTCAATTTTTAGTGCCAGTTTTTTGGTTTTCTATATCAATTTTTTCGGTTTTTATCCATCTTTTATTTCTTTACATTCAACACAATTTCTTACTAGGAGTTACACTCACATATGGTACGATTACTAACATTTCTTATAAATGTAAAAGTCGATAGTTATCAAGTATGGTGTACTTGGTGTACTTGGAGGTATCGATTGGGGAAAAGAAATAAATAAAAATATTTATGTGAAAAGCATATTGGAGTACATTCATTCATTTTCCTTTTCGTTTTCCAATGTCCTTTCAGAACCTCTGAAATCCTCGATGAGTTGTATCCAGAGCTGCAAACTCTCTATTCTTCTAATAATCCTTAAGATGAAGACGTGTCACCTCAATCTGTGAAGAATTTTGATGCTGCTGTCGGAAAGATTATACATATCATTTCCTACGATATGGGATGGAGCAAGAGAGATAAGGGTAAAAGTTACTATTATATTTATTCATGATGTGCTCAATGATTTTGATCAATCTCTCTTTAGATTTCCAACCCGTTTTCATACGGGAGCTTATTTAATGAGATTGATGAGCATTGAGCACGATTAATTCACCTCTAAATAGTCAATAATGTTGTCAGGAAGGATCATAGAAATCTTAGGAATTAGAAAAATTCCCAGCATAGATCTATGAATTTTTCCAACTCAAAATAAGAAAGGTTGTTAAAAGGTAGAGCAATTTTATTTCAATGTCAATTGAGCGCTAACAAAAAAGGAGTCTAAGGAAAATTTAATTCAGTGGAAATATAAATGTTAGGAAAATAAGACTAAATTCTGTATGGCAAATATTGCACTAAATTTGCACAACATGGAAGAAAAACGGCCTAATCAATCCTGATCAAGCTATAGAAAAAAAGGAGTAGCAATTTAAAAAGAAAGACAATCACGTAATTCTGTTTTAGCTTCCATGAACCTGCACTTTCCTATGCAAAACATTAGATTCTAAAGTAACAATGCAAATATGAAAACTTTTCAATTGAGAGCAATTTTTGACCCTGAATATGAGGGCAATTATATTTCTAAAGAATTTTTGGTAGAGAATTACTTCAATTTTCAAGGGCTAAGAGTAGAAAAAAGTGAACTCCATTTTAACATTAATTGGGAACCTCAAATTACCGATAAAGTTTCTTTTTATATTGTTGTGGCTAATAAGATAATTCGTTTCAGGTTTATCGCCCTCTCAAGATTGGTACCGACATGAATACTCGGAACCAATTTCTTGAACAGAACACAGTAAATTGTCGAAAAATCCGTTTTCTCATGAAATAAATTCACGAGAAGAAATTTCGATACAACTAAATTTAGCAAGTAAAAGCAGTAAAATTAAAAGAGTCATCCTTGTAGCTTCAGGTGTTAAGAAAATTAAATTAATGCTCATGTATAAAAGAATAACGTTACAATATGAATATTCCGGGTATAACCGTCGCAACTCCCTTACCAGATCTTTAGACCTCTCTTTTTTTCATTCTCCTCGGCTATGATGTGTTTGTCAGCTGGTCCCGAAAATTCGATAACGAACATGGTTCGCTTCTCGAAATCAAGGAGAACTATGGCAGACCTTGAGTGCGCAATAGAAACAATTGTCGAGAATATGAAGTTCCAGTACATGCGGCACTTCTGATTTTTGGCAATTGACTTTATTTCCCTAGGAGCGTTTAGCGGAGCGGCATTAGGCTCATGCCGCAAGTGTGACAGAGATGGTAATAAAACACCTTTAGTGCCGCATTGTGCCTTTGGATGTAGGTCGTTCCCGCATGAGTGTACTCTTTGACAATATCTAGAGCTAGATGTAGTTTCTCTTTATTTTTAATATAGATCTTAAGATCTATGCTTAAGAGAGGTAATTAAGACGTTTGTATCTGCATTGGAGAGTATCCTTTATAGATTTCACGTCCTGAATCTCTGTGGCACGCCCAGGTATGTGCAGGACTCTCCAGTGCCAAGGTGTCGTATAGCGCTTCTGTCGACGAGCTCAGGGTCTCCAGGGATGCCATTAAGTTTTCCTTTCTTCAAATAAACGTTGGCGCATTTCTCTAACCCGAACTCCATTCCAATCTCTTGAGTGTACTCTTTGACAATGTCTAGAGCTAGATGTAGTTACTCTTTATTTTTAGCATAGAACTTAAGATATATGCTTAAGAGAGGTATCAATACCTTAAAAGGGAGCTGAAACGACTGTACTTAAAATATTTAGGTAAAGTAATTGTCCTTATTACCGGTGCTCTCGAAGGTGCGAAACTATAACCCCGGTTCTATTGGGAGCCGATGTCATTTTCATATCTAGCATTTGCTCCCAGCGAGACCCTGCGGTGGTCGATTAACCTTTTTTTTAAATTATATACATATATATATATATATGTATATATGTATATATATATGTATAT
>CAKNXH010058894.1:61487-92403 GCA_932178445.1 Andricus quercusramuli
GCAGCTCTCTTTTAAGGTCTTGATATCTCTCCTCTTTTTCTTTCTCCTTTGCAGTGATGTTGTATTCGGATGGAGCCGAGAATTCGATCACGAATATAGTTCGTTTCTCGAAGTCTTGGAGAACAATGTCAGGCCTCGAGTGCGCAACGGAGACTGCTGCCCGAAAATCATAGTTCCAGAAAATCTGGCACTTCTCGTTTCGGACAATTGACTCTATATCCCTTGGAGCGTTCGGCAGGGCAGGGTCGCGACCAACACCGTAAGAGCGACAAAGGTGGTAATAAAGTACTCTTAGGGCCGCATTATGTCTATAGATATACGTTGTTCCTGCGTGGGTCGGACACCCCGATAGTATATGTTCTAGGTACTCAGCGTGTGCATGACACGCTCTGCACCTATCACTGGGAACTTCTTGACATAAAATGCGGGCGCGGTATGCTAAGGTGGAGATTACACCGTCCTGGCATGCGAAAATAAAGCCCTCTGTACCTGAATTGAGCCCTGATGATTTGAGGAAAGCAAAAGTTTGCTCCTTCGACAAGGACTGTTTTTCTACATTTCTGTGAAAGTTTCCGTGCATTTGCTTGTCGAGTAGCTCTTGGTGAAATTTTCCAACCTCTGCTTTCTTTACTTCGGCTTTTAGACGTGAAGCATCTAGATGGAGTAATGCACTTTCCTCACTTCTGATGTTAAAATTCAGGCCAAGGGTCTCGGCAGCTTGCTCCGCGGCTTTGTAAAGGAACGCCCCTTCGCCAATCATCTCGTGGTTTCTGACCATCTTTAGGAGAGGATCTCTGCCATTCGCAACGATGTAAGCTGTACTCAAAACAATTCGGTTATGAAGACACTGGAGATTCAGAAGTCCGCGTCCGCCTTGCTGGCGTGAAATGTATAATCGCGGAACTGACGAATTGATATGCAAGCTTTTATGCATATGCATGATCTTACGCGTGGTGACATCAAGGGCCTTAAGCTCGTTCTTCGTCCATTGAACCACCCCAAACGAGTAGAGTAGAACCGCGACGGCAAGCATGTTAGTCGCAGATACCTTGTTCAACGCCGACAGATTGGAAGACCAAATCTGTCGAAGAAGATGCTTGTATCTGCTTCGGAGAGACTCCTTCACTGATGTTACGTCCTGAATGCGGCTTTGAGGCACGCCCAGGTATGTATAGGTCTCTCCAGTGTTAAGATGTCTAATAACACTTATATCCACAAGCTCAGGGTCCTTGGGAACGCCAGTAATCTTTCCTTTCTTCAAATGAATTTTGGCACACTTGTCCAAACCAAAGTCCATCCCAATCTCTCCTGTGTAGTTCTTGACGATATTTAAAGCAGTTTGAAGTCTGCTTTTACCAGCGGCATAGATCTTCAGGTCATCCATATAGAATACATGAGTGACCTTATGCTCACGCTGATTAGTGTCGCCACAGAGGTATCCAGGAGAATTTCGTAGTGCAAGAGATAGAGGCAAAAGTGTGATGCAAAAAAGCAAAGGGCTCATACTATCCCCTTGAAAGACGCCCCTCTGGAAGGTGACGTTGTTCGTCGTCAGACGATAATTCCTAGATGAGATGGTAAATCTAGTTTTCCAAAGAGGCATCAATCTCTCTATGCATCTCACTATGTGTGGATGTACCTTCAAGCTTTCCAACAGACAGATGATAAGTCTATGAGAGGTTGAATCAAAAGCTTTCCGGTAGTCAATCCAGGCCATTGACAGGACGCGCTGATGGACTGTAGCGTCTTTACAGACACACCTGTCAATCAGCAGGTTCTCTCGACAGCCTGCTACACCTTTTTTCGAGCCACGTTGTTCGTACATCTCTCGCCATACAGGCTCAATTCGTCGAACAATCCTGTTGTTTAGGATAGCTGTAAAAATCTTATACAGTGTGTTCAAACAAGTTATTGGCCTGTAATTCTCTGGTTTGGACAAGTCGCCTTTTTTCGGTAGGAGTATAGTGCGTCCTAACACTAGCCACTGCGGAATGGGCATCTCCGACTTTAAATATGAGGTGAATATGCGGGCCAAATGTTGGTGTGTAGAAGTAAACTTCTTCCACCAAAAGTTCTTGATACAATCTGGTCCAGCACCGGAAAAGTTCTTCGTGCCTCTAAGTGCTTTTTTCACCTCTTCGGCAGTGACTGATGGGCACTCCTCCTCAGATTTTATGAGGCTGTCGCAAAACTCCTTGAAGCGGATGATATTGTCAGTATCTTCCTTCAACTCTAGTGTTTTCGGGATCTTGTACACCTCTCTCCAAAAAGTCTCTACCTCCTTGGGCTTGGGAGGATTTTTTACAAAAACAGGGGGATCACTGAAGAGGCGCGATGGGTCAGCGAGAAACTGTTGATTCTCTCTGATCCATCTCTCCCTCTTCTGTATCCTCCTCCTTGCGTCAGATAACAGCCTTATTTTGTCAACAATATGTTGCTTGATTGTCAGCAGCTTTGACTTGTTTAGTGTGTGATTCAAGGTCCTTAGTTCTTGGGCGAACTTTCGAACCCTTTCCGTGAACGGTCTACCAGATGTTATGTAGTCAATCACACATTGAACACGGGACGCATTCTGTCTTGCCCATCCAATTTTCTTGTTCAGTTGATGCAAGCGTCTTCTTGTCTTTTGATCCATCGTCGGTTTGAGCCTTCGATTTGAATCAGCCAAAGCTCTCGCAGCACCATAAACTGAGCAATTGATGGTCCAGAGGTCGGACTCTTGCGAGATATCTCCACAAAGGGAGGCATCCATTTCAGCCAGATCTTGGGGCTTAAGAGGAACTTGCATGTTGATGTTCCTCCTTGTACTGAAATTGCCATCATCTTCAAGAAGGTGCCTACTTTCTGCGGTTGGTCTTAATGTCGTTTCATCTTCGTCTGCAGCTTGTTCAAGCAGCGGTTGAGGAAGCGCTCCGCGTACATATCCATTTTTGCGGAGGTAGTCGGCTTGATTTCGCAAAGACTGATGCGAAACGTGTTGAAGCTCTGGGTGTTTCTGGCACCACAGAGTATGCATACGCGCCATAAAGCCTCCACGAACAGGGATAATACTGGCATCGTAGCAGTCTAACACATCATTCCTAAGTTGATCCGTCCACTCAATGTGGGCGTTTCGCCGGTTCGTCGTTGTGTTTCCATCTAAATTATTTTCAGCACCCCGAACTCTAGGATGATCGGCATTGTTTGCCGATCCATTGTCGGGTGCTCTGCGCGTTCGATCGTTTTGAACCGCATCTACAACATTTTGGTGGTTTTTTGGTTTCATTGTTGTTCCCACGAGCAGCTAGGGAAAGGGTTCGTCCATCCTTGTAGAGCCCCGCGTGCAAGGATAAGGCTATTACTCTGAGACATCGCCCGATATCCCAGGGTCACCGTTAAAGACACCTCACCCAGGTGCCATGCAGCTTTCGGCACGGTTCGCACACCTTCGCTTAGGGGTTATTCCTTCGGGACCATCCCTGAACAATTGTCCGCGACTGCTTATTAATTATTGTACCCATATTCAGCAGAAACCCTTGGTACGGGGACCCTCTATCCGCAACCCGAGGACGCGTTCGGTGGCTTTGTCATAAGCCCTTCGGTTCTATTCCAAGGGAATCGAAACCGAAACCGAAGGCTCTCCGGCGGGGAATCGAACCCCGGTCTCCCGCGTGACAGGCGGGGATACTTACCACTATTAAACTTTAACACTATTAAACACTATTAAACTATTTAACACTATTAAACATTTATACTTAAAACTATTAAATTATATATATATATATATATATATATATATATATAGAGAGAGAGAGAGAGAGAGAGAGAGAGAGAGAGAGAGAGCTCCTCGACAAGAAGATGCACGGCATCTTCCACAAAAATGTGGAAGATCAGTTGATGTCGTATGAGCTGACGTTTGCTTTCCTTAGATCACCCGCATTGAAGTCGGGCACAGAGGGCTTCATTTTGGCATGTCAAGATGGTGTCATTTCCACTCTAGCATACCGTCGCCACATTTTGAGCCAAGATATTCCCGATGATAGCTGCAGAGCGTGTCATGAACACCCCGAGCATCTAGGACACATACTATCTAGTTGTCCAGCTCATGCGGGAACAACCTACATCCAAAGGCACAATGCGGCACTGAGAGTGCCCCTAGAGAAATAGAGTCAATTGTCGAAAATGAGAAGTGCCGCATATATTGGAACTTCATATTCTCGACAATTGTTTCTGTTGCGCACTCGAGGCCTGACATGGTTCTTCTTGACTTCGAGAAACGAACCATGTTCGTTATCGAATTTTCAGCACCAGCGGACAAAAACGTCACAGCGAAGGAGAAAGAAAAGAAAGAAAGGTATAAAGACCTTATGAGGGAGTTGCGACGGTTATACCCGGAATATTCTGTTAAGCTAATCGTCCTGATCATTGGCGCTCTTGGAGGTGCCAAGGTTTCACTTGTTAATAGCCTGAAAAGCATCCCTGCGTGTTAAAAAAATGCTGAGACACTTGCAGGGAGAATGCAGAAGGCGGTCGTCCTTGGGTTGCTCCGTGTCCTCAGGGTGCACGAGACTTTCGCCGGATCATCGTATTGAGTTCGCGCAGACTGTAACCACCCATCTCACGGTCGTGAGACGTGGTTACAGCTGAAATTTTACCGCGATTTCGCTGGGAGCGGGTGCAATTTTTTTTTTAGATTAGCACCCGCTCCCGGCGAAATCCTGCGGTTGTCCTTATGACAAACTTTTAACTGTATATATATATATACACATGTATATGCTAAGAATATAAAAAAGTCTATGACAGACAATAATGAAACCATAATACAATTTATAATGATTCTTCTAAAATCAACTTTTGAATAACGTACAATTATATCGACAAAAGTTTAAGTTGCTGTATATGGTCGATAGGAGTAAGTGTGATACGAAGTTGCAAAATTAGACTTTGGCTAGCGATATTTCAAAATATTAAGAAAGATTCTTGTTTAAAATTTTGCCAAAATTATCCTTGGAAATTCTACCTCTAATCACTCCCTTCTTCCAGCAATAAAATCTTACATGAAGAAAAATTTTTTATTTTCTTTGGCAGTGTTTTGATGATTTCAGATTTTCCGTCGGCACGAATAAGTGATTTATCTTCGAAAATAATAAAGCTGTACAATTTTCGAAAAAAATAACAGAACTTTTAACCAAATTGTTGAATTCTTTACTAGAAAAGGTCTATTTTCAACCAAACATGGAATAGTTAAATTTTCAGTTGGAAAATTAATTTTGCAACAAAAAATACATATTTTCAATAAAGAATCATGGATTTTCAACTAAAATAATAAATCTTCAACGTGAATAGATTAATTTCAAACCAAAAACATGAATTTTTAACAAAAGCGTTTAATTTTAAGCATAGTAGTTTTATCTTCAACCAAAAAAATGAATTTTCAAAAAAAAGCAGATTAATTTTCAAACAAGAAGATTAATTTTTTACCAAAAAAGACAATTTTTTAATAAAATACATGAATATTTATCTAAAGCAGACAAATTAATTTTTATCGAAACTAATGAATTTTCAACTAGTATGGAAAATCTTTAACTGGATTAGTTGAATTTTAAACCAAAAACATGAATTTGCAACAAATAATAATTCCTTAAACTGGAATAGTTGATATTCAATCAAAAATATGAATATGAAAAAATGAATGAAGAAAATTAATTTTCAACCAAAAAAAAAAACGAACAAATTTTTAACAGTTATTCAAAGAAGATATATCCTCATTCCTTTAAAAAATTCAACAAACGATGCTTTATGCAGGAAAAATTAAAAAAAAGGCAGTTTTTTAAAAACATCTGTCAGTGTCTCTAAAATTAATTGATTAAAACAATAACTAATGTCAGTTACCTTTTCCTACAGATAACCATCATTATGTTGTACTCAAGAATTTAGTAACTACTTCATTTTTCATTTCAAATTTTCTCTTTATCATACTAAACCTATAATTACTTTTATTGGTAATTCTTAAACTGAATTTTTAACCTTCAAATTCGCATTTGATCTGTGCAATAATGAAAACAATTTACTCACGGAATTTTTTTTTTTTTTTTTCAGCTTGTAATGTGTCCCCTAAGGGTTTACATTTTTCTTGTATCTCTTCCCTATTACTTCACACACCCCCCACACACTTACTTAGTTGTGGGAGGGGGACCTACAGTTTAAGGTGGGTTCCGAACCACCAAGAGCAACAGCCTTAAGTGCGTAGAGAACCTTTTTCTCTAGAGGTACCGGTCCCACGACTCTCTGGAGATGAACAACTCCCTTGCTAGGCTAGTGTTCACCGCATGGGCCACCGAGGCTCTTCCAGAGTGCGAGGCGGAAATCGAACCCGCAAGCCGACGGAGTGGGTCCAAAGCCTATGCCTTAACACCTACGACCATCGTTCCACTTCGGAATTGTTGTTTATTAGACCAATTTCCTGAGCAATTTCTGCGTTGCTTTCATTCAACTCAAAGCTCATCCTTGAACTGTCTTCCTGGCTGACATGACTTCTATCGAGATCCATTTGGTTCTCATATTCTACGGTGATTATGCAATTTTTCCTGTAGAAAAAAGTAGTCCTAATATTGTCTTATTGCCTATTATTATTGCGGAAAATACTTTCATTATTTTGAAATATAAGAACGTTAAGAACTTACCTGTGAGTTTTTAACCTCTCTTCCGAAGTATTTTTTAATATGCGATTGCACACACAGCACAAGGCAACGTTTTTGCCGTCTTCTTTTTTCGTAAGAAATGACAATCAGCCCAAGAATTGTGTTTTGGATTACCGCCTCGTTTCATTTTTTTGCTTATAATGAGAAAACAGTAGTTGACAAGCGCGCGAACGATTACTTATAGGTTAGGATACCATGTTTTCGTACTTATGCTTGAGTTCCACATGCACGGGAACGTTGCGGATGATAAATTACGATAAACATGTATAATAAACATGTATATTATTTTTTCAAACTAATTTTTCCAGGAAAGTGATGAATAATTACGAATAATTAATTAATTGCTCAATATTAGTTGTTTCTGTAAGTCAGTTGGGTCTTTTTAGAATAACGAATTCAAAAATCCCGCCAATACAGTCACGTGAGCAAATGTAAAATACATTTGTAGAAAACTAAGGACGTAATATACGTTGTAATATACATGTAGAAAACCATGTAATATACGTCATGTATTATACGTACCCATCCCTGCTTCTGATGTTAAAATTCAGGCCAAGGGTCTCGGCAGCTTGCTCCGCGGCTTTGTAAAGGAACGCTCCTTCGCCAATCATCTCGTGGTTTCTGACTATCTTTAGGAGAGGATCTCTGCCATTCGCAACGATGTAAGCTGTACTTAAAACAATTCGGTTATGAAGACACTGGAGATTCAGAAGTCCGCGTCCGCCTTGATGGCGTGAAATGTATAATCGCGGAACTGACGAATTGATATGCAAGCTTGTATGCATATGCATGATCTTACGCGTGGTGACATCAAGGGCCTTAAGCTCGTTCTTCGTTCATTGAACCACCCCAAACGAGTAGAGTAGAACCGGGGAGGCAAGCATGTTAGTCGCAGATACCTTGTTCAACGCCGACAGATTGGAAGACCAAATCTGTCGAAGAAGATGCTTGTATCTGCTTCGGAGAGACTCCTTCACTGATGTTACGTCCTGAATGCGGCTTTGAGGCACGCCCAGGTATGTATAAGTCTCTCCAGTGTTAAGATGTCTAATAACACTTATATCCACAAGCTCAGGGTCCTTGGGAACGCCAGTAATCTTTCCTTTTTTCAAATGAATTTTGGCATACTTGTCCAAACCAAAGTCCATCTCAATCTCTCCTGTGTAGTTCTTGACGATATTTATAGCAGTTTGTAGTTTGCTTTTACCAGCGGTATAGATCTTCAGGTCATCCATATAAAATACATGAGTGACCTTATGCTCACGCTAATTAGTGTCGCCACAGAGGTATCCAGGAGAATTTCGTAGTGCGAGAGATAGAGGCAGGAGTGTGATACAAAAAAGCAAAGGGCTCATACTGTCCCCTTGAAAGACGCCCCTCTGGAAGGTGACGTTGTTCGTCGTCAGACGATAATTCCTAGATGAGATGGTAAATCTAGTTTTCCAAAGAGGCATCAATCTCTCTATGCATCTCACTATGTGTGCATGTACCTTCAAGCTTTCCAACAGACAGATGATAAGTATATGAGAGGTTGAATCAAAAGCTTTCCTTTAGTCAATCCAGGCCATTGACAGGACGCGCTGATGGACTGTAGCGTCTTTACAGACACACCTGTCAATCAGCAGGTTCTCTCGACAGCCTGCTACACCTTTTTCGGGCCACTTTGTTCGTACATCTCTCGCCATACAGGCTCAATTCGTCGAACAATCCTGTTGTTTAGGACAACTGTAAAGATCTTATACAGTGTGTTCAAACAAGTTATTGGCATGTAATTCTCTGATTTGGACAAGTTGCCTTTTTCGGTAAAAGTATAGTGCGTCCCAACACCAGCCACTGCGGAATGGGCGTCTCCAACTTTAAATATGAGGTGAATATGCGGGCCAAATGTTGGTGTATAGAAGTAAACTTCTTCCACCAAAAGTTCTTGGTACAATCTGGTCCAGCCCTGGAAAAGTTCTTCATGCCTCTGAGTGCTTTTTTTCACCTCTTCGGCAGTGACTGATGGGCACTCCTCCTTAGATTTTATGAGACTGTCGCAAAACTCCTTGAAGCGGATGATATTGTCAGTATCTTCTTTCAACTCTAGTATTTTCGGGATCTTGTACACCTCTCTCCAAAAAGTCTCTACCTCCTTGGGCTTGGGTGGATTTTTCACAAAAACAGGGGAATCACTGAAAAGGCGTGATGGGTCAGCGAGAAACGGTTGATTCTCCCTGATCCATCTCTCCCTCTTCTGTATCCTCCTCCTTGCGTCAGATAACAGCCTTATGTTGTCAACAATATGCTGCTTGATTGTCAGCAGCTTTGACTTGTTTAGTGTGTGATTCAAGGTCCTTAGTTCTTGGGCAAACTTTCGAACCCTTTCCGTGAACGGTCTACCAGATGTTATGTAGTCAATCACACATTGAACACCTGACGCATTCTGTCTTGCCCATCCAATTTTCTTGTTCAGTTGATGCAAGCGTCTTTTGGTCTTTTGATCCATCGTCGGTTTTAGCCTTCGATTTGAATCAGCCAAAGCTCCCGCAGCACCAGAAACTGAGTAATTGATGGTCCAGAGGTCGGACTCTTGCGAGATATCTCCATGAAGGGAGGCATCCATTTCAGCCAGATCTTGGGGCTTAAGAGGAACTCGCATGTTGATGTTCCTCCTTGTACTGAAATTGCGATCATCTTCCAGAAGGTGCCTACTTTCAGCGGTTGGTCTTAATGTCGTTTCATCTCCGTCTACAACTTGTTCAAGCAGCGATTGAGGAAGCGCTCCGCGTACATATCCATTTTTCCGGATGTAGTCTGCTTGATTTCGCAAAGACTGATGCAAAACGTGCTGAAGCTCTGGGTGTTTCTGTCACCACAGAGTATGCATACGCGCCATAAAGCCTCCGCGAACAGGGATAATGCTGGCACCGTAGCAGTCTAGCACGTCATTCTCAAGTTGATCCGTCAACTCAATGTAGGCGTTTCGCCGGTTCTTCGTCGTGTTTCCATCTAAATTATTTTCAGCACCCCGAACTCTAGGATGATCGGCATTGTTTGCCGATCCATTGTCGGGTGCTCTGCGCGTTCGATCGTTTTGAACCGCATCTACAACATTTTGGTGGTTTCATTGTTGTTCCCACGAGCAGCTATGGAAAGGGTTCGTCCATCCTTGTAGAGCCCCGCGTGCAAGGATAAGGCTGATACTCTGAGAGGTCGCCCGGTATCCCAGAGTCACCGTTGAAGACACCTCACCCAGGTGCCATGCAGCTTTCGGCACGGTTCTTACACCTTCGCTTGGGGGTTATTCCTTCGGGACCATCCCTGGAAAATTGTCCGCGACTGCTTATCAATTATTGTAACCATATTCAGCAGAAACCCTTGGTACGGGGACCCTCTGTCCGCAACCAGAGGACGCGTTCGGTGGTTGTGTCATAAGCCCTTCGGTTCTATTCCAAATAAATAAATATATATATATATATATATATATATCTGACCACCCATCTCACGGATGTGAGACGTGGCCATAGGTGTATTTTACCGCGGTTCTACTGGGGGCCATTGACATTTTTTCAAGAATTGCAGTTGCTCTTAGTGGTACCCTGCGGTGGTTGTTTAACTTTTTTTTAATTATATATATATTTATTTATTTATTTATTTATCACCCACATATCAAATATATACAGGATTTCTCTTTATTTCGGTTTTATTAGTTATCGGTATTCACCGAGTCCTTGTCAGACGTTCAGAAAACATTTCAGAAAAGGTAGATGTAACACATCACCCTTGAAAAGCTCATTGATTTTTCAATAGTCAACACACATGCGGTAAGCACTGTTGTACTTTTTGACTATAACATCGGGGCTTCACCATTCTGAGTATGACTGCTCGATAACGTCTTCTGCTCAAAGATTATCTGCCTTGCATACATAGCCTTTAGTACACACTGCTTAACTGGCGGATGTACTTGGTCATGGATATTATGTTCTACGAGGGTGGTTCATCCAATTTTCGGCGCTGCTGTAAGTATGGCATCCGCTAAAAGTTATTTAAGCTGCTCGTCTTCAACTT
This sequence comes from Andricus quercusramuli, assembly GCA_932178445.1. NCBI lineage: Eukaryota > Metazoa > Arthropoda > Insecta > Hymenoptera > Cynipidae > Andricus > Andricus quercusramuli. Next base: position 72,215 of record CAKNXH010058894.1, read on the forward strand.
CCGATAATTCGACTATACTGCAACATATTTCATGCTGCGCGATGTCTTCTTCTTCCGTTGCCACTATGTCAAGTCGACAAACGGACCTAATATGTTGACCAATATCAATTTTCAGACAACTGAAAAATATATCGATTTGACAGAACTTCAGCACGTCCGTGAATTAAACGCATTTAATATTTTTGGTCGGGTAAGAACCAATTCTCGCGGTTGACTTTACATGGTAAACCGTATAACCGACCAGATAGCCGATTGGCACATGTTAAACTTTTAAAGGATGGAGGTGCCTAGCCTTAATGTGAACAATAGATATTTGATATCATCGAGTGTACACATACATCTTTGGTTTCGAACCTCCCGCTCGACAGCAGTGAAACTGGTAATCGAAGTAGTTGCGAGTCTTGCACATCAAATTGAATAAAATCTGCCCGCAGCACGGACTTATTCGCTCGTGAGTTTAAGCCGATCTAGAACTAGCGCGCGCATCTTTCGAATTTGCTCATTAAACATTTTATTGTGTCTTGTGTCATTTTTTCGTATCTCGTGTAGTTTTGCGGGAAAATGAAGTTTTAAAGCATTTTTCATGATTAAATCTAAAACTATGTGCCTTATCTAAAAACTGTTTTAAGAAAATTTGTCGATCTTTTGAGGTATGCAATTTTGCTTGTTAACATTTTATAGTATCTTGCTCAGTTCGGCTAAAAAATTGAATTTTTTTAAATAAAATTTTTCATGAATAAAACAAAAACTTTTCAACCGTTTTTTCGCATCTCGAATATTTTTGCTTAAAAATAGAATTTTCATTCTTTAAAGCATTTTCGATGGATAAAACTGGAACTGTTGATAAAAAATGGCTGGTTAATTAACTCGTTCATTTTGTCTTAGGACTTGAAACAGTGTTCCAAAGGTCAGTTTAATTTGATAATACCTTTGAAAATTATCATGTTTGCAGATAACGACGGCGACAGACAGTCAATGTTTTCACAAAACCAATACTTTCTCATTGAGATGAGAATGCACACAAAATCGCTTATCATTGATTCTAAAACAATTTGCTTTATCTAACCAATCATATCGATATTAAATTTCAAACTTATTTTATATCCACAGCTCAACGAAATGGTCCTCAGCTTGATGCGCCACCTCCATACCAATCTCCAACCTCTAATTGGTACGCTGCTACTCCTCCAGCTTATCAAGCAGCTCCAACTGGATATTATGGCTGGACGCCACCAACTCATGTATTTCCGGATGCACCCCCAGGTAAGTTTAATCAATTATTTCAAGGTTTTTCTAGGTTTTCGTAGGTGAAGCCCTTCTAAACTTGTTCAAGTGTCATTCCGTTTATCAGTACGCCTTTAAAAAAACTATTTAAGCTCCAACCCCAAGATGTTTCATTGCATATTAGTTCATCATTACTATACGTGGAAAAATACTAAGACCTGTGGGAAAAATCTATTTAGAAAAAGGGTTCTGGTGACTGGAAGGGTCAGAGGGGGTGGACATAAAAAGGGCGCATGGGGTGGGTTTATGACTACATTAGCAATGAAAGGTGTGGTAGGGAAAAGATGCACGTAGAGAGAATTGCTGTTGAGAGGGAGCTAGTGTAAGGGAAGGTGGAGGGGGGGGGGCTAAACACCAATCTTAAGAAGAGAAAGTAATTAACTTGATAAAATATTAATATAAATTTTGTTTGAATAGGTCAAAAAGTATACCTGTTAATACTTTTTTGGACCTGTACAATTTAATTTAGTCACAATCTAAAATCCTTTCTATAATTGGGAAATATTTAGTATTCCTAATAAGGTTTTAGTGGTTCTTGGGAGTGTGTCCCTGATGCTATTGTACCGCGTGGTTACTTTTCTGAATATCTGATACTCGCGGTGCACATTTGTTCTGCCCTGTGGTCATGTAAGGCTCCTCGGTTCCTTTTTTGATCATCTACTATTCGCTAAAGGTGCACCGTTTTCGAGAAAAACTAATTTTTAAAAATCGTTGTCGGTCTTATGGACTTAAACGTTTCACATCTGTAACTAGCCGATAGCTCGGTCGGTAGAGCATTCTGCTTGTAGTCATGAAGTTTCCAGCTCGATACTTGCTCCCTGAAATTGTTTCAACTTTTTATTTTAATTGTATGTATTGAAATGTTCATTTATTAAATTCTCATTTAAAATTTGGTAAAAATATGTAAATGTAACATTTTTTAACACTTGCTTATTAGTACAAAATTCGCTTATTCATATTTTTATAAAGCAAAAACAAAACTGTGATTTTTTAATAGAGCAAGAGCGTGGGATCAATTCATGAGAAGACTGCATACAAATCTAATCCATTGTTCATCACCAGTTAGATGTCTTCACCAATATTTAGTGATACGTTTCTGTATGCTTTATTTGACGCAAAACTATTGGATGTTCGAGAAATTAAAAAAAAATGTTAATCTAGTATTTAATTCGATATGCTCGATGTCGTAAAGTTTTCTGTTCTTTGAAAAAAATGTCTAAAGGTTTCACTCATCTGGCTCATGCGAGGTTGTACTAGATTCTTCTTCTGACTAATGGTAAATTGTTGTAAGTGCAAGTGTATGTACAATTATTATAAATGTATTCCAAAGACTATAACCAGGAGCTCGGAAAACAAAAATCTCGCTATAACGATAGTGAGCGTGGTCGTCGCCAGTGGAACGTGTAATGTGTTGAGTGTATCTGTGTCTCATGTTCCTTGTTTTTCTTTGGTATGTTTATTACGCAACTGTCATCTTAAGTAGTTATTCTTAATTGTTATTTTAAGTGAGAACGAATTCATGGATGAAATCATTCACAAAGTAAGTGTACACAATTCCAACTAACGTGCATGTTAAAATGAATATTTACCACAATTGAGGTTATGGATTAGTGCATTGTGTAAAGAGTGAGGTGTAGTTGCATATTGCGCACGCGGGCGCCGTTCGCGCACGAGCGCCCAAGTGGCGGAATATGCAACTATACCATACGAGTTGCGCACACTATTTTTCATCACGAATGTGAGGAATATGCATTCTTCGTATTTTATCCGCACGAGCGAAGTGAGTGCGGAATATCGTCGGTGGAGGAGAGGGTTGGGCGGGGGGTTCGGGGGGCGGAGCCCCCCGAGAGGGAAAACACCCCAATCAAAAAGATAATTTCAGGTGCCGATGGAGAATTGGCCGTGTTTTCACGAAACAAACGCACCTAATCTGAAACCTGCTGTGGGCATATTTAAGTATGATATTTATGTTAGTTCTAATACGTTTTTATTTGATTATTATGATTACATATAATCAATATGAATATTCATATTAATCATATCAATATTATTTGTCATTTTTTTATACTTACTTCTTGCATCCACGACACAAAACAAACTGTTGTTGACATTTTGAAGATGATAACGTTGAAGTTAGTAGAAGGTTAGTTGCGTTTGTTTCGTGAAAACACGGCGAAGCGTGTGATTATTCTTACTAAAACACGGTGGAGCGTGCGATATTTCTTCTAAAACACGGAGCAGCGTGCGATCATTGTAGAACGCACGCTATTCGCACGGCATGCGCAATATGCCACAATGCGCACGGAAAACAGATGTGAAATATGGCATATTCTGTGCATGCGTAATGAAAAATATTTTTTAACGTGTTGTACGTTTGTAAATGACAAAATACGGAAAAAAGGCATAGACTAAATTTCGAAAATTGAAAATGTGACCAAAATTATTGTTCACCTTAAATTTAGTTTGAAGTAAGTAGAATCAAATTATTCCTAATAAAGCGAATACATATTTTCTTATTGAAATCATTGAATCAAGTGAACAAACCTATCTCTAACAGTTTTCTTTGCAAGCTCTTAAACTTAGGAGAAGATAGATTTAGGACTGTTCAAAAGAAAATTTTAGAAAAGAGAAGTTTAAATGATGAGAAAGGAAATCGTGATTGGAATTGTTCGAAATTAACAGATAGAATGAGAAGGATGATTAAGGTACACTGTTACAATGAACCACACCGAAAGGCACATTGTGGCAGGTCCTCTTGAAATTATTTTGAAAATTCTGAGTTAGATTTGAAAGCTATGTATTATTCATTTACTGAATAATACATAGTTTGTCGCTACGCTGCTAAGTGTTTCACGCTTGGGGGTGGGGCTCCACTCTCAGCCCGAAACCGCCGCGGCAACAATTCTCGGAAGCAGTAAATCCGGACTCATTCAATTCAAGTTCCAATGTATTTTAATCAAAACTTACCATCAACATTTACTATGTGAAGAAAGTGTAATATGTGCTGAATTTAATTATGCCCAAAATTTAGTGTTGCCAAAAGTTACATTTTTCCCATACCTTGAAGTACATGCGAAAAAAGAAGCAAATACTATTTGCAGCTTCATCGATTATGCCTTCAAAGCTGAATTCCGTAAGTCGCGACATTAAAAAATAATTTTTTTTCGGGTCCTGCAGGCGGCCAAAATCGATACTACACTGTAATTATTTACTTGTTTTTGCTTTCAATTAAATTAAATATTGAAATTTTGCACGCATTTTCTATTCGAGGACATTCCTACTTCCAATGTGACAAATTTGGGAATTTATGCTGAAAAATTGAAAATGGAGTGCGTAGAAACTGCAAATAAGTATTTTGAAATGATAAAAAATGCGCGGAATCCCCCATTTATTCTTATTCAGGATGCTAAAGATATTTTGCAAGATTATGATAAAGTTTTTCAGGGCTACATGCAAAAACCGAAGGAAATGAAAATCTCTGAAGCTCGCGCAATAACGTAAATAACGTATTATCAAACAAAAGTGGAAGTTTGTGATATTTATCTAGAAAAAACTGTGCAAACCTTTCATCTCAATTCAGAGATTAAACTAGAATAGCTTGAAAGAGTGTCTCCCCCTGAAGTTGGCATCACAGCGGCAAAAATCAAAGATACAAAAACTTTAATGCCGTATTTGATCGAAGAAGGGAAGACTTTTCTCAAAGATTATTTTGCGCATATTAAAATTGGAAATGCTAAAAAGCCGCAGTCCTTAAAGTTGCTTCCTCCAAAAAACATTTTTCGTCGGATGAAAAGTACGAATCTAACTATCATTAGATTATTGGGAGTAAAAATAGATTCTTTACTTCACCATAATCATGTGCAATGCATTTTCATATAATTGAAGCAATAAATTTGCTTTATAGCTTTCTCTGAATGTTTGTAATCACTCTGTAAATACGTGTATGTAATGTAAGATGTAGATACTTAATGATTTTGCCTAAATAAAAGAATTTATACTTGCAGGTTTAATATTCAAGTTTTGTATTTAATAATCTGAAAAAATAAATTGACTAAAGTGATGCCAGTCCAGGGGCCCGGCGACGCGCACAGTGGTCCAGAAATGGATTTTCGCGGTCAAATTCGTCCAGAGGTCGTACTTTTTACCCGATTTTAATTTTTTTTTTAAATACTCAGCATTGAATTCGCGACAAACGTAAGGAAAGCGATTTTTCATTGTTTGCTCAAACAAATTGCTGTGTTAATAAATATGGCGGAAAAAATAGGAAATTTCAAATTATTATTTTTTATTGAATTGCAAACAACGAAACTATACTCTAAATCGTCGAAAATGCATGCATAAATATTCATCGAATGTAAATAAATTGTTCAATAAACAAAACATTTGTTGTAAAAAAATTTTATAAAGAAATATGTGGTTTGTCCTTTTTTATCAGCGCAAATTTTTTTCTTGTTATTGAAAACAAAAGAAATTAACACAGAGAACTATATCATAAAAAAGTAGTAAAAATGAATTTTTATAATTGTTATCAACAAAATACGTAAACATATCGTCAAAATTTACATTTTCCGAACAAAAAAATTTGTTTCCAATCACACGATACTATTATGGACAAATGGACATCACAGTAATATAAATTACAACTTTTGATCATTAACTGTAATTGTTATTGACAAATGATATGAACAAATTGTCCACATTTGAAGTTTTTTTTCGAATTTTTTTTCATAAAAAATGGCATGATTATGAAAAAAAATTCGAAAGAAAACTTCAAATTTAGATCATTTGTTTATATCACTTGTTAATAACAATTACAGTTAATAATTAAAAGGTGAAATTTATATTACTGTGATATCCATCTGTCTGTAATAGTATCGTGTGATTGAAAAAAAAATTGTTTCTTCGGAAAATGTACATTTTGACGATATGTTTACGTATTTTGTTTATAACAATTATAAAAATTCACTTTTACTACTTTTGCTTCCTCATAGAAGAAGCTTTGTAATGGTAACATTTTTCAAAAATTTTTAATTCATTTAATTAAACCCTCCCTAATTTGAAAAATGTCTAATATAATGTTCTAAGCAATTGTCCGGATGTGTGTGTGTGTGTGCGTGCGTGTGGATGTATGTATGTGCGTGCGTGTGGATGGCTTGTGTGGATGTCACGCTTTTTTGTGAACACGATACCTAGAAAACGGTTGCAAGTGAATTGATGAAATTTTGAGAGCTTATTTTCCTCACTAATACCTTGAAACTGACCAAAGGATTTCTAAAAATATTCATTGCATTTTTTGTAAGCACTCAATAATATTTAAAAAATAGGTTTTTTATAGTCAAACTTTTTTCATTTGCATAATTCAAAGTTGATGCAAGAATATGAAAGATTCATTGGTTCGAGACGAATCGACTGACCTATAATATCAATAGATTTTATTGAAGAGTAGGGAAGTTGTGGTAATTTATGTATTTTTAAACTCGTTTTTTATATTGAAAGTTTTTTTATTATAATAATTTAAAGTTGATGCGAGAATAGAAAAGTTGTGTTGATTCAAGAAGAATAGATTGTCCTATAACATTGATACATTTGATTGAAGAGTAAGAGAGATATGGTAATGCATAATATTTGAAAGCGCGGTTTTTTATAGTAAAAATTTTTCATTAAAATAATTCAAAATTGATGGAAGGACGGAAAAGATTTCTTGATTCGAGGAAAATCGATTGATCTATAATAATAATAATACACTTTATTGAAGATTAGGGAAGTTATGCTTATTCATAATATCTGAATCATCAGTTTTAAACAGAAAAACTTTTTTAATTGACATAATTCAAAGTTGACGCATGAATAGAAAAGAATTTTTGATCATAAATTTGGAAATAGAGTAATTCTGATAATTTTTGTAAAGAAATCATAAAGCTGGGAAAGGGTGTGATGTGATTCTTTTTTTTTAACATATCAAAAACAAAATACACTAATCCACTTGACTGATGTTGCACGGGAATCTCACATTTAGTACGTAAGATAGTTTTAAGAACAAATTGTATTAACCTTTTAGGATTACCTTCGAAGCTTTGTTTTTCATTAAAATAATATGAATCCTGGTCGACCCATGATTTAGATATTAGAATTTTGTAAGGTTAGGTCCGGGACGTTAGGTGCTGTCACTTGCCTGATTGTCAAGTGCTATATCGTTGGACTAAAAAGAAAACTCTGTTGGATTCTACGATGCTATACAGTTAATCAATTAACTGCGAACTCCAAACTCCGAAAATTCAGTGAGACTCTCTATCACTGTCTTTATCTTTACCAAACAACGTCAGCTGTTGCTTCACTGCTTACCACACTTACTGAGTATGAACCATAGAGTCCGCAGTATAAGACTCCTCGCTTAACCACTAGATGGAGCCTCAATGCCGTTTTGGGACTTTTTCCTGTGGACGCTGGGTATCGTTTACCCGCTACTCACTTCTTGTCCAGCTTCAGTATTGAGTGCATCAATAGTGCGGCAATCCAGTGTTTTTGAGTAATAATCCTCAAGACATTGAATTGAACCATTTTCAAGGAGATTGAACCACATCTAAAGAGTACTTCGAATCACCAGAACAAGGATTGAGATCAGGTGGGTGTCAGTTTTCCTCTCGTCTTGGCATCATGTTTCACTAGTGTTGTGTAAGGTCGGCCATTGTTATGTCATAAATGGCGCCCAACGTGGGGTCCACATCCTGAGCAAGGTTGAAAATCTATCAACTTTGATGATTTTATGCATTTGTCTAAAATGTTTTGCTGTATTTATTTATGATTTATTTATTGTAAATCCTTGTAATATTTATGTGATGTGTGGGGAAGAGACGCGGTTTAGTGTGTGCTCGTAGTGACGCGATGTCCGGGACTATGTGTAAAGTTCTCGCATGAACTTACCGCGATATGAAATATTTCCATGATATGAAATATTTCCACGAAATTTAGGAATTTATGGAAATTTTATGAAATTTATGGGAATTTTCGGAACTTTACTTAATATAATTGTAATCTTATTATTTTACTTTTTATTATGGTTGAGTGAATAATATATTAATAGTTATGGTCGTAAACAATCTATTTTGAAGCGAATTCATTTGGATTTATTCCAAATTAGAAATTTCATAAATTTTGTTTTCAGCCTTTACTGCAATGTTATTGTTCTTGTTTTCAAAGGATTTCAAGGAACTATTTTAGCAATGTTATTGTTCTTGTTTTAAAAGGCTTTTGGTGAACCATTTTAGCATATTTTTAAAATGAGAATCGGGGGTTTGTTGGAGCCTTGAACAGAATCGTCGGAATTTAGTCAATTTATTTGATTTTGATTGTTTGTTTTAATATTTAAAGAAAATGGACGATCTAAATTTTCAGTTATCGCAGGTTTGGGATGATAATACAGATCGTGTTATTTCTTGGGCAATTGGGCTAAACGAAATACAGTCGAAAATCACACTCGACCAATGCGGTCTAAGCAGTGAAGGAACCGAGGATAAGTGCGCGTGGCGTATCGTTAGGTATCACCTAAAATCAAAGGGGCAGGATGTCTCCTGGTATGAATCTGATTTATCACTCTCGTCTAGAGGTCCCCAACGAGAAAGGTTTGGTGGGAGACATGGCCCCTAACGGACACCCCAGTTGCTCACCGTAGTGGTGAGAACATTGGCCATTCAATTGATCCCTTTTCGTTTGATATTGGAATGGAATGTGGTAACAGAGATGGGTTATCCTATCAATCAAAACAACCCTCAGAGGTCACCACAATCGGACCAAACGCAATGGGTGGGAAAAATTTTGCCACAACTTTAACTAATCCGTCAGTTACTTTTGCTGACCCTCTGGTAAAAGTTAATTTACCTCACTCAACCGATGCTACGGGAATTCTAGAGACCCCAGTGAGTAGGTCTACCATGCATCCTTCGGCTTTTGGTGTTTTAAACACTGTGTCTGGTATTCGACCATCCACTTCAGTTGATTATACCTCAAGTAAACCGCCCCAAAATTTTATTGAATTAGATTCTCCTAATTCGGAGCACAGAACCCCGTCAGTAAAATTCGGGCAGTTCATACCACAGTATCCTAACAGGATCCGAAAACCCAATCATGGGATTTCCCCAGCAACCCCAACCGTTGATTAACTCCACATTGTTTGGGGACCGATCTGACTACCCAGTACCACCCACTCAAATGTATCAAACAAACCCTTTGGGCTGTTCAGGAGTGAACCAGTCAACATGTAGCCATCGTATAGGTGGGCACGGGCCGAATGTTCTAGAGATAGTCCGTAAATGGAATTTATCTTTTAAGGGTGCTAGAGATAGTAGCGCAGAGGAATTTCTAAAAAAAAGTAAGCGAATGCCGATTAGGGAGTGGTTTAGCTGATGATCAAATACTAGCGGCGATGCCTAGTCTTTTAACTCGCGGTGCTCTTGTTTGGTTTAGATTGGGTGTAGAAGACAAGAAATGGGTTGACTGGACAGGTTTCGTTGTAGTTTTTCGCAGGCGGTATGGTGGTATAAATTTTCAGTTAAAATTAGAAGTCGAGATAAAAAGAAGGACACATGGTTCAGATGAGCCCATAGCTGATTATCTCTAAAATATTAAATCACTATTTAAGTTCTTTGAACCACCACTTAGTGTGCTAGAGCAGCTTGAGCAAGCATACTCAAATTTACACCTGCGGTATAGACAAGCGATACCTTGAAGTGACTTCCAGAATTTTGATCAGCTGGAAATGCGAGGCGAATTGTTCGAGTCGGCTAATGGGATGGACAGTTCATATGCACCTCCCCCATTGGCAAGCAGTAGTTTGTTACCTGAGTTCGCTCATACTTCTCTTAAAGCCACTGCTAAACCAGTAGCCGCGATTACAACGGAACCCCTTGTTATTGCTTCGGATCGTCCGGCTCAGTTTCCAGAAAACTTATATGAATCTAAAGCACCGAATAATAAAAACAATAATCGAAACCGTAACCGAAATAATAATAATAATCAGAGTGGACAGCACTATCCGCAGAATCCAATGGGTAATAACGGCGCTTTGTTGAACTACGCTCCTGGGTTACCATTTGGGTATTCACAACAGATTTTCGGGTGCATTCCACCTAGTTCTCCAATGGGATATTTCCAAAATTACCCTCCACCTCCGTTGGCCCCAAGTATACCTAACATAGGTATGCCCGGAAGCAATCCTTCGGTTTCTCCTTTCATCCTATCAACTATTGCCACGTAACAGTTTCCACCGATTACCACCAATCCCCCACCACAATTGCCGTCTTCCGCTATAGTAAATACTGAAAAAAAATTGCTAGGAGACCGGGGTGTTGGAACTGTGATGACGATGGACATTTCTTCCAGGCGTGTACTAAACCACTACGAAAGTTTTGTCATGTTTGTAGTAAATGTGATGTATCCACCATGAGTTGCTGTGGAAGTTCTTGGTCCAAACCGGGAAACGCTTGAGGGTGGATTACTTTAGGATCCGGTCTACCTCCTCATTCGATAGGATCCCCGTTTGTAGTTGTAGTCATAATAAATTTAGAGAAAAAATGTGTGTTTTATTTAGAGATAGAAGATTACATATAGAAGTTAGTATAAACGGTCATCAGTTGAGAGGCCTATTTGATCCTGGTTCGTGTTGTAGTTTTATAGGACAGAGAGCAATAGGAAAATTTAAGGATATAATAGATAAGATACCGAGCAATTCGCACTCGGGTGTAGTTTACCCAAATGGAGTAGTGGAGGAAACCTTAGGGATGGTTAGCTTGTTAGTCGAGTTTCTAGGTTATAAGCATCATATGCAAGTTCGTTTCGCCCCAACTTTTGATTGTGAGGTACTCTTAGGGCATGAGTTTGCTGAAATTTTTGATTTCGAGGTAAAATATAGGAAAAGAATTTGGAGAATCGAGGAAGGGTTTTGGCACTCTTATGAGGGTGATAGGATAAGTTTAGATCTCAAGTTAGAGAATTCAAGAAATCGTTTGAGTTCGGATCCTACTCAGGAGCAGAGAAAAGAAGTTAGTACTTTTAATAATTCGTCAAATAGTAATGTAAGTTTAGTTAGTTTAAGTCCTGATAACATTCCGCGTTATCGTTTTGTCTCTGAAAACTCGTCGCAACCATCCATGTCTTGTGCTGGTCTCAAGGAATTACAACCAGATCAGTTGATGTTATTAGAGAAACTCCTAGACGAAAAGATTCCCCCTTTGCCAGAAAAGTTGCCAGCCACTCATCTAACAGAACATGTAATAGATGTCCAACGTCACCCGCCAATTAAGCAGAATTATCGTAGATATTCACCTAAGGTTTTAGAGGATCTTAGGAAATCTGCTGATAAGCTAGAGAAAGAAGGTTTAATAGAACCCTCTGATAGTGGCTGGTGTAATCCAGTTGTAATGGCGAAGAAATCGGACGGTGGTTTCAGACTTTGTATCGATTTCCGTAGACTGAATGAAGTTGCGAAAAAGGATGCTTATCCAATGCGAAATATGACGGACATCCTTGACAAACTCCGTTCAGCACAATACATTTCGAAGATCGATCTTAGTCAGGCCTTTCACCAGATTCCTTTGTCCAGGGAGAGTAAGGAGCTTATTGCTTTTGTTGTTCCTGGGAAGGGCCTATACCAGTATACTCGAATGCCCTTTGGCCTATAAAATTCCCCGGCTACTTTCCAACGCCTTCTGGATGGGTTAATCACACCTGAATTCGAACCTTACGTCTTTTTGTACCTTGACGATATCATCATTGTCACCGAAACATTTGATAAACATCTGTATTGGCTTGGGCGTGTTCTGGATGTAATAGTCAATGCTGGCCTACAATTAATAGGGAAAAGAGTGAATTCTGTTGTAAGGAGGTCAAGTATCTGGGGTATATGGTAAACCAGTCGGGTTTTCACGCTGCCCCAGAAAAGGTCTAACCAGTAACTGGTAACCCGGTGCCAAATACCTTGAAGAAACTTAGGCGCTTTTTGGGAATGGTCTCGTGGTACCGGAGATTTATAAAGGATTTTGCTGCTATGGCTGAGCCTCTGTTTCGTCTGTTAAAGAAGAGTCGTCGATTTATATGGGGGCGAAGAGCAACAAAAGTACTTCGAGCTATTAAGAACCGCATTGACCTCCGCTCCCACGTTGGCTCGACCAGATTTCAGCCTACCCTTCTCTCTACAAACAGATGCTAGCAGCACCGGTTTGGGGGCGGTCCTAACACAAAACGTAGAAGGCGCGGAGCGAGTGATCGCCTACGCGAGTCGGATGATGGCCCCATCTGAAAGGAATTTCACTGTGACTGAGCAAGAGTGTTTGGCCGTGATATGGGCGACCCGGAAATTTGGGCCCTATCTTGAGGGTTACCCTTTCGAAGTAATAACTGACCGCAGCAGCCTTCGCTGGTTGTGTAACTTAAAAGATCCAACTGGTAGATTGGGGCGGTGGGCTACGGAGTTGCTTGAAAATCAGGTTACTATCAAATATAGGAAGGGTGCCTTACATCACGTACCGGATGCCTTGTCTCGTATGTATGAGCCGGACACGGAAGTGGTGAGTTCCATAAAGGAGACTGACGACCCCTAGTACTTGCGGAGGGTCAAGAATGTCCAAGAGGTGCCAACGCAGATTCCCGATTAGAAGATTGAAGGGGGGAGATTGTATTGTCATAGACCGAACTCCCTCGTTGACCTACTCTTGCCAGATCTAGAGGCGTGGAAGGTGGTATGGGCTACGGGGTAAAGCTTTAGAGGAAGCACATGATGAAGCTACTTCCGGTCACCTGGGAGTAGAAAAGACTCACGCACGTATGGCCCTTTTATATTATTGGCCGGGAATGTATAAGGACGTAGTTACTTATGTTCGGTCCTGTTCCGTTAAGGAAGGCTAATGGCTGGCTTTCGAAGATTGTGTGGTTTGCCGATGGGGAGCTGCCGAAGTCTTGTTCACGGACAAAGGCACGGAATTCATCAATAAATTTATATCAAAAGCTGCCGAACAACTTGGTATTCGCCACTCGACTACTCCGCCGTATCATGCGCAAGGAAATCCGGCTGAGCGAGTAAATAGGGTGGTGAAAACCATGATTGCTTCGTTTGTTGAAAGCGATCATCGCGATTAGGATAAACATATTCCAGATTTTCATTTTGCTTATAATACGGCAGTACCTAGTTCTACTCGTGTGTCTCCAGCGCTCTTGAATTTTGGCAGAGAGCCCAGACTGGCTAGTTCATTGAAAAGACAAGTAGAAGGGATCCCAGAAATCATACCGTTAGTCGTAGAAGAATGGGAGGATAGGACTAGAATCTTACCCGCATTACGCGATTTGGTTGCCTATCACTTAGAAATAGCGTCAAATAGTCAGATAGTCAGATAGTCATGCGAAATACGATAATCGTGGTAAACGAGATATCCGTTATAAAGTCGGTGACATTGTTTGGCGTAAAACTCATGTCTTATCATCAGCACCAGATTTTATTACAAAGAAATTAGCTCCAAAATACGACGGTCCGTTTGAAATTGTGGAGGTACTTCCTCGAGTAGTTTATATGATAATGGGTGCGACGGGAAATAAAGAGGAAGTTCGTGTGAAGGATCTTTAGTATTATTGGTCGGTCGATGACTCAAAAATTAACGCGCCTCGTCTTTCCTTAGGTTCTGATGAAGAAGAGGGTGCCGAAGTTCCGTCCGACGATCGTTCAGTGCCTGGACAGATTAGGAGGAAAAATGTCTGGCAGACCGTTTCCGAAACCACGAGAAAAGGAATTCTGGCCGCGCGCGGGACTCGAGCCATGTTGCCTCAGAGGTCGAGCGACCCTGGTGCCATTCAGCAAGCCGATGGACCTAGGAAAAGGGGTAGACCCCCAATACCAAGGCCAATCTCCGACAATGGGGCTCCAAGTTCCTCCCCAGGTAGGGTTCTCCGAAGTTCCGGAACAATCCCGAACCTCGAAATCCATCGACTTTCTAGGGACCACGAACCAATCTCCGGCCGGCGGAAAAGGAGAAGACCACCGAAGAGGACCTATGTCACCCGTTCCTCTTTTGTCCCATGTGTTAAAGGAGTCGGGAGACCTAGACGCAGCCAAAGGGGTCATAAAGAAGAAAAGGACGAAAAGGGAGAAGAAGAAGAATGTTTCGAGGGACTCAGACGGAGCAAGCGATTGCGTGGAATGTCTAAAGGAGCCGTTGTGTAACGCTAAGAGAGTTCCATCGGAAGGGGGACAATCTCTGAGCCTAAGCATTGCTCAGAATCAGGCGAATGCCACAGTGAGCCCGTTAAACGGTGGACTAATTCCAGGTCCCAAGACTATGATGACATGTTCGAATCACCAGAACAAGGATCGAGATCAGGTGGGTTCAGTTTTCCTCTCGTCTTGGCATCATGTTTCACTAGTGTTTTGTTAGGTCGGCCATTGTTATGTCAACTTGAATTGTTTCTCTTTAATTATTTCATTCGATAATCGAGTTTTTAATGGGTTAATTTTAATTTATTAGAGTTTAAGTTTTATTTACCGAAATGTACCATTTTAATCTATCTGTGATTTCTATGATTTAACTTGTTTGTTTCTCTTGAGTTCCCAAGGTCGGGATTTCAAACATTGGTGTTTACAATTTTTGTTTCACACCTGATATAATGTGTTTCTTATTTGCTACTCTGTTTATGTTCTTTTCAATTAACGATATTCTTGTTGAATACATTTAATAATGTTAGATGTTTGATTTATCTTGTTTTATTGGCGAGAAAAATGTGTCAACCTTGCTCAAAATTCGTCCCCACGTTTTTCCCTCTCCCTGAGTTGTCGGGATTAAAACTATTTACTTGCCCTTTACACGAAAATAATAACTTATGATTTTTTTTAGTGCCGTCTCCACAGGCGCCTGGCGCCGGCATTTAGTCTGGTCTATATTTCATAAGTTTTGCAGTTCGCGAATTATGTCAAACAGCCATGTTGAGCAGCCAAGTAACGGGTAAGTGGATTAAATATTTCATTGAAAATCCCGTTACAAGGGATAGGGTGCGACAGAACTTTTGCTTTCTATTTTCCAGCTCAGAAAATTATCATTTCGAATACAAGATTTGATTTGTCTGATTTGTCTTTGTATTTAAAACATTTTTTGTATTATTTTATAATTTTTACATTTTTTGTAAATTTCTATTTTTAAATTGAGCAAAATGAAGACTTTGGTTTGTCTATTATTGAAAAAAAATAACTAATGCTTCCTCTATGAGGAAGCAAATACATTTGCTAACGGAAAGCAAAGTGCTGGTGAAATGAGCACCTTATAATTATAAATACAAACAAAGTGGAAACACTCGAGATCGAATTCAAAGCTAGTTTTTTATTATATAGTTCTCTGTGTTAATTTCTTTTGTTTTCAATAACAACAAAAATTTTGCGCTGAAAAAAAAGGACAAACCACATATTTGTTTATAAAATTTGTTTACAACAAATGTTTTGTTTAATAAACAAATTATTTACATTCGGTGAATATTTATTCATGCATTTTCGACGATTCAGAGTATAGTTTCGTTATTTGCACTTCAATAAAAAATAATAATTTGAAATTTCCAATTTTTTCCGCCATATTTATTAACACAACAATTTATTTAAACAAAAAATGAAAAATCGCTTTCCTTACGTTTGTCGCGAATTTAATGCTGAGTTAAAAAAAAAACTTAAAATCGGGTAAAAAGTACGTCCTCTGGACGAATTTGACCAGGAACATCCATTTCTGGACCACTGTGACGCGACGCGGTGGCTGTGGTCTAGCAGGTCGAGGCTCCGAAGTTATCACGTCTCACGCGCACGATCAATGCTATTTGAATGCTCCTATTTTGTTAACGATCAATTAATTTAAAGTAATACTTTTCAGAAAACTTCATTGTATCCTAATAAACATTTCTTTCGCTGGAAGTTTGGACTTACTCAAAATTCCGTCGATAAACGAAGCGATTGAAATTTTTTAAACATTTTTTAAATATTGCTTGACAAAAAAATTTATAACTTTTTTATTTAAGAAAACTAATAAATTTTCAATAGCACATCATCTTTAGAATAATTTGAAGGATGAATTGGCAAATTTTCATCTAAAAATATTAAGAACTTTGTCTTTCGGAGCGAGTTGAAGTAAAATATTTAGTAAGTTTTGTTTTCTGAAAAAATTAGTTTTTTTCATTTTTTATAGAAACGGTAAAAGATACAACTTTTTGCCCACTAGCATAAAAATGCGCCATGAAATTCCCTTCAAAGTGATATGTTAATCAATTGAATTTTCGAAAAATGATTTTCAAGCCATCAGGGCCCAAATCGAGCCGGAGTCTCAATTTCATAGTTCGTGGGGCTCACCTTTGGAAGAAACTATCGCAGGCAATTAGAAATGCACCTTCACAACATTTATTTAAGCAGTCTCTTTTTAAATATTTCAGAAATATCTCTAATCCAACGCTGAAAATCACGCTCTGGTAGCTTTATTTATCTATTATACGTATCATGCCCAGGATTTGTCTTTTTCTTCCGTCGTCTACAGTATTACTATTTTACTCTCTTAGTTACTAACTTGCCTTTTCTCTAACCTAGACTACTGCACAACGTACCAACTAATATATTTTTTATTACTTGTCTACACCTTTAAAATTACTGGTATTTAATTATAAGGAATCGTACTTTGTAACTCTGATCGCTGTTTACTTACTAATAGATTCTATATACTCTCTTCTTCTTAGAGGGCTAATTAGCCCTAGGGACTTTTCGCAAATAAATACAAAATACAAATACAATTTCCACAATTCTAAAAAATCAAAAAAAAATCTCCATAAGTCTGGGTATTGTTATAAGGTTATTCAGCATACGATAGTTAAGAAAAGCCTTATAAATGCCTTGGTCACAACACTCATATTGGTTTTGAAGAGTTCATGTCATTTTCTTTTTCCCAATGATAATCATTACGTAATTCTCCCTGTAACTGATATACTGTTTTTAACGGTGCGTATCCCGTTTTCAGTTTATTTATTAGTTTCTCTGCTGTATTATAAGTGTACCGGTAAATACATTTCCGACCATCTCACGCAAGCTTACATAGCTTACTTACATATTACTTACTTAGGGGCCATCCATATACCACGAGGACAATTTTTCACCACTTGTTGACCCCCCCCCCCCCCTCGTGGACAGCCGTGTAATTTTTAAGAACACCCCCCCCCCCCCTCTACTCTGTCCACGTGGACATATTTCATGAAAATATAGATATTATTGACCTCTCTCTCGACCCCTTGGACCCCGTTATCGACGAACTGAGCCAAGCGAAATTTTATAGGAACGGCTTACACCGGGGCTCCTTTTATTTCTATTTGATTTTTTAATTTATTATATTTTTTATATTTTATCAATTTATACATTATTCATAAGCCAACCAGTTCTCGTTAGATCACTGAAGTTAAGCAGTGATGGGCGCGGTTAGTACTTGGATGGGTGACCATTCGGGAATACTACTGCGTGTTGTTGGCTTGTAGTTGTGGTGAGCCCACACTTGTAGTTATTTACTACAAGAAACTATCCACCTAGAAACACTACCCGAATGGGGTAGTGTCACGCCTACCCCAAAAGGAAATGGCTTAATAGTATACATACATATAACTATTTATCTATTTAATTATTCCTATTCTTACACCAATCTCTCGTTTTAGTCCCCCGGGTTTCCACCTTCCTACAACTGCTGTCTCAGGAGAGAGAACGGTTGCGACTTTTGTTGCAACGTCTCTCGCCAACGGTTGTTTACGTTTGGATCCCCCCGATTTGGGACCGAAGACAACCCCCGACACTGGACTGAAACCGAGAGTTTGTTGTATTCCTATTTAATTCACCCCTGTCTTCGGAAAAAATTCTTAACACTTGTGTAAATAGGACCAGAGTCCCAGGATTAAAAATTGAATATACAACGTATTGTTAAATTTTTTATGTTTATGAGTTTGAAAAATTCGCTGTATTTTTACTTTCGATTCCTGGATCATGTCGATACTTTTTCTAGTGTGTATTTTTATATATGCTGAAGAAAACCTACGTATATGCTCAGAAGTATTTTCAACCGCAAGTTACAAAGATATTTTAATTATATGTCATAATCAGAATTTTAAAAATTCTTCACGAATTTACAAAGGCGTTAAGACTTCTTTTCCGAAAAAAGGGGTGAATTAAATAAGAATTATTTCCTAGAAAATATTTCATTGAGATGCGCAAAAAATTGGAAAGACATTTTTGACCTTCAGATATGTAAAAATGATTAAAACTTGAGAAAATTCGAAAACTCAGCGACAAATAAATTTTTTAAACATTTTTTCAGCGCGGGTATAAAGCTGCATGGCTATCAAGTCCAAATTAATTCTTTACTTTTGTAACATTTTTTTAGGTGTTTTTCAATGAAATTTATTATTTATCTGGTTACACTGTGTTTTTTGCAAGCAATATTATCACTCTTACTTTTCTTATAAATCTGAAAATCTTCATTGGAAACTTTTTAAACAATTTACAAGGTTTCAAACATTGAAAGAAATTTTTCTTTCTCCCAATTTTTTTTTGAAACATTGTTTATTTAGTTGTAACATTTAAAACTGATTTAAAACAAAACACTATTTTCGTGCTATTTCTACACAGAATAAGACACATCAAAATTTTAAAAATCTATTTCTGACAATCGTCCGAAAGCATTTTGATCCTCAAAGGGTATTAAGAGAGTTATTTCAAAAAATATTACTTTTAGACCATTGCAAATCTGCAAAGTCCAGAACGAAAGAGTTAATGATTTGTAGAGTAGAGTAACTTAGGAGGACTGCTTTCTTGCAGGTAGCTTTGTTTTTGAAAATTTTAATTTGTACTTCCCCCACATTTGTGCGCAGGCCTTTTAAAAGTCAAGGTTTAATGCTTCGACAACTGTAATTTGGTGATTGTGAGTTCTCTTTTGTTAAAGCTCCTTCGGCTTTAACAAACATTCTCATGACGTATCTCGTGCTTCGCACTCGATTTTGTCGAAAATGCGAACTTTTCTACATTATGCATTTGTATTGAAACAGAAGTATTTTCATTGTCTTGTTTTTTTAATAAAAAAAGTGTGCATCTTATCAAAAAAAATCTTATGATACATTTTATTGCAACTTATGTCGTTTTTCCATAAATTTAATTTATTTTCAATGTTATTTTTTACGATTTAAAATAAAATTACGCATCATAGCCTAAGATGGTTCTAAGTAAATTTGTAGATATAATTTAGGCGAAAAATTGGTTAAATAAAATGTTATTGTAACTTGTGTCCTTTTTCCAAATAGTTACTTTTTTTTCATTCCTAATATATTTTTATAAGAAGAGTTCATGATAAATTTGTAGAGAATTTTGGTTGAACAACTTTTACCTTTTCATTTTTTTCGTCTCTTGTCTCGTTTTTTCAGAAATTTAATTTCTTTATTTCTAATTTTATTTGTACGTGTTAAAGAAAAACTACGCGTCCCAACAAAAAATTATTGATGAAAAATTTTGATGGGTTTTGACTCTTCCGGAAGAGAAAATTTTGTCCTTTCATTTTTTTCATAACTTTTATCGTTTGTCCAAAAATTTAATTTATTGATGGGATGAGGGGGGGGGGGGTGTCTTCAAGTACTTTGGGTTCTCCTTGTCGGATTTAAGGAGCTCTGGTGCTCTCGGAAGTCGGTCGTTCATTTGAAAATAGGGAAAGAATTTTTAAAAGAGGGTTTTCAAGGGATTTTAAAAGAAGTTTTAAAATTTTCATTATTTTTCTATGAACTCTTTTTATTTGTGCAGATTTTTTTCAATAAAAGATTTTATAACAGCGTAACCAAAGTGAAACTTGGAAATAGAAGTTTATTGATTTCAGTGGTTTCAAAGGAATTTC